>CM021100.1:219906968-219951360 GCA_007115665.2 Sequoiadendron giganteum
ATTGAGAGAGAAAGACCTAAGAGAGGGAGATAAGGTAGGAGGTAGAGGGTTGAGAGAGAGAGGGGGATATTGGGAGAGAGATAGAGGGAGGGAGGGTTAAAGGTAGAGGGTTAAGGGTGTAAGATTTAAGGGTATAGGGTAGAGGGTTTAGAGTAGAGGGGAGATAGATAAAGGAAGTGAGTGAGTGGAGATACTTGAGAGAGAGAGGCAGGGAGTGGGAGAGAGATAGAGGGAGGAAAGGTTAAGGGGTTAGGGTTTAGGCTTATAGGTAGAGGGGAGAGAGATACAAAGAGTGACTAAAAGAGAGACACCTAAGAGAGGGTGAGTGGGTAGGAGGGAGAGGGTTGAGAGAGAGTGAGAGGGAGGGAGGGAGTGGGAGAGAGATAGAGGGAGTGAGTGAGAGAGAGAGACTTGAGAGAGGGAGAGGGGATAAAAGAGAGAATTGATCAAGAGAGAGATAGAGGGAGGGAGGGTTAAGGGTATATGGTTGAGGGTTAATGGGTTTAGTGTTTAACGATTCAAGGTTCAAGGTTTAAGCTGAAGGGTAGAGAGGAGAGATATAAAGAGAGTGACTGAGAGAGAGAGATCTAAGAGAGGGAGAGAGGGTAGGAGGGAGATGGTTGAGATAGAGAAAGGGAGGGAGGGAGTGGGAGAGAGATAGAGGGAGTGAGTGAGAGAGAGAGAGAGATTTGGGAGAGGGAGAGACTTGATAGAGAGAGAGGGAGGGAGTGGGAGAGAGATAGAGGGAGGGAGGGAGTGGGAGAGAGATAGAGGGAGGGAGGGTAAAGGGTAGATGGTAGAGGGTTTATGGGTTTAGTGTTTAAGGATTAGGGGTTTATGGTTTAGGGTTAATTTTAGAGGGGAGAGAGATAGAGTGAGTGACTAGGAGAGAGAGATACCTAAGAGAGGAAGATCGGTTATGATGGAGAGATTTGAGAGAGAGTGACAAAGTGCGAGAGAGATAGAGCGTAGAGGGTTAAGTGTTGAGGGTAGATGAGAGAGAGATATTTGAGAGAGGGAGGGTGGGTAGGAGGGATATAATTGAGAGAGAGGGAGAGAGTGGGAGGGAGGTTGGGTTAAGCACAGAGGGTAGAGGGGAGAGAGATAGAGGGAGTGATTTTGAGAGAGAGAGAGACCTAAGAGATGGAGAGGAGGTAGGAGGAAGAGGTTTGATAGAGAGAGGGAGATAGTGGGAGAGAGATAGAGGGAGGGAGTGATAAGTTTATAGGGTAGAGAGTTTAAGGGTTAAGGGTTTAAGAGTTTAAGGTTTAAGAGTTAAGGGTATAGGGTAGAGAGTTTATAGTAGAAGGGGGAGAGATAAAAGGAGTGAGTGAGTGAGTGAGTGAGTGAGTGAGAGGCTTGAGAGAGGGAGAGGAAGGAGGAGGGAGAGACTTTAGAGAGAGAGAGAGAGGAAGGGAGCGGGAGAGAGATAGAGGGAGGAAGGGTTGAGGGTAGAGTGTAGAGGATTTAATGGTCTATGGTTTAAAGGTTAAGGGTAGAGGAGAGAGATATAGAGAGAGTGATTGAGAGAGAGACCTAAGAGAGGGACATGGGGTATGAGGGAGAGGGTTGAGAGAGAGAGAGAGGGAGGGAGGGAGGGAGTGGGGGTGAGATAGAGGGAGTGAGTGAGAGAGTGAGAGATACTTGAGAGAGGGAGAGGGGTTAAGAGGGAGAGACTTGATAAAGAGAGAGAGATAGAGGGAGGGAATGTTAAGGGTAGATGGTAGAGAGTTTAATGGTCTAGGGATAAAGGTAGAGGGGAGAAAGACAGATTGACTAGGAGAGAGAGAGACCTAAGAGAGGGAGATGGGGTATGAGGGAGAGATTTGAGATAGAGAGAGGGAGTTAGAGAGAGATAAAACATAGAGGGTAGAGTGTTTAAGGGTTAATGGTGGAGGGTTGATGGTAGAGGGTATAGGGGAGAGAGATATGAGTGAGAGAGAGAGATGGAGGGATTTGGAGAGAGGTAGAGGGTAGAGGGTTTAAGGGTTAAGGGTTAAGGGTTTAGGGTCTAGGGTTAAGGGTAGACAGGAGAGATAGAGTGAGTGAGTGAGAGAGAGGTAGGGAGTGGGAGAGAGATATAGGGTAGAGGGTAGAGGGTAGAGGGTAGAGGGTAGAGAGTAGAGGGTAGAGGGGAGATAGATAGAAAGAGTGAGTGAGAGAGAGAGAGTCTTGAGAGAGGGATAGGGGGTAGGAGGGAGATACTTGAGAGAGAGGGAGGGAGGCAGTTGGAGATAGATAGATAGAGGGAGTGAGTGAGAGAGAGATACCTATGAGAGGGAGACAAGGTAGGAGGGAGAGACTTGAGAGAGAGAGAGAGAGAGAGAGAGAGAGAGAGAGAGAGAGAGAGAGAGAGAGAGAGAGAGAGAGAGAGAGAGAGAGAGAGAGAGGTAGAGGGACTGGGAGAGAGATAGAAAGTAGAGGGGTAAGGGTAGAGGGTAGACTTTTTAAGGATTTAGGATTAAGGGTATAGGGGAGAGAGATATATGGAGTGAGAGAGAGAGGGAGGGAATGGGAGAGAGATAGAGGGAAGAGGGTTTAGGGTAGAAGGTAGAGGGTAGAGGGTAGAGGATTAAGGGTTAAGGGTAGAGGGGAGAGAGATAAAAGGAAAGGAGTGAGTGAGTGGGAGGAAACATGAGAGAGGGAGTGGGGGTAAGAGGGACATACTTGAGAGAGAGATAGGGAGTGAGTGAGTGGGAGAAAAAAAGAAGGTAGAGGGTAGATGGTAGAGGGTTTAAGGGTGTAGTTTTTAAGGGATAAGGTTTTAGGGTTAAGGGTAGAGGGGAAAGAGATAGAGGGAGTGAGAGAGGCTTGAGAGGGTAATGATGTAGGAGGGAGAGTCTTGAGAGAGAGGGGGTATGAGGGAGAGTCTCCATATATCCAATCCTTCTCTCTCTCAAGTCTCTCCATCCTACCCCCTCTCCCTATCTCAAGTCTCTCTCTCTCACTCAATCCTATCTCTCTCCCCTCTACCCTCTACCATTAACCCTCTACCCTTTATCTCTCTCCCACTCCCTCTCTCTCTCTCTCAAGTATATTCCTCCTATCCTCTCTCCCTCTCTTAGGTATCTCTCTCTCAGTCACTCCCTTTATCTCTCTCCCTTCTACCCTTAAGCCTTAAACCCTTAAAACCTCTACCCTTTATCTCTCTTCTACTCCCTCCCTCTCTCTCTTTCTCTCAAGTCTCTCCCTCCTACCCACTCTACCTCTCTCACTCACTCCTATCTCTCTCCCTTCTACCCTTAATCCTTTACCGGCTACCCTTAACCCTCAAACCCTTAAACCCTCTACCCTAGCTTTCCAATTCAGTGAAATTGGGAATGTAGTGGCCTATTTGAAAAAATGGGTCCACAAAATGGGGTCTCTTGGTGATTTAAATCATTGGGAGACCCCATTTCTTCAAATAGCCAAGTTAGGTTGCTAATTTCATTGAATTGACAAGCTAGTGGACCCAATGGCTTGCCAATTTGATGAAATTGGCAATCTAGTGGCTTGTTTGAAAAATTGGGTCCAAGAAATGGGGTCTCTCAGTGATGTAAATCACTGGGAGACCCCATTTCTTGGACCCATTTTTTCAAAGAGGCAAGTTAGGTTGCCAATTTAACCGAATTGCCAAGCTAGTGGGCCCACTGGCTTACCAATTCGGTGAAATTGGCAATGTAGTGGCCTATTTGAAAAAAGGGGTCCTAGAAATGCGGTCTCCTGGTGATGTACATCACTAGAAGATCCCATTTCTTGGACCCATTTTTTCAAATAGGACAAGTTAGGTTGCCAATTTCACCAAATTGCAAGCTAGTGGGCCCACTGGCTTGCCAATTTGATGAAATCGGTAATGTAGTGGCCTATTTTGAAAAAAATGGGTCCAAGAAATGGAGTCTCTTGGTGATGTTGCCAATTTCACCAAATTGGAAAGCTAGTAAGGCCCACTAGCTTGCCAATTCGGTGAACTTGGTAATGTAGTGGCCGATTTTGAAAGAATGGGTCCAAGAAATGGGGTCTCTCAGTGATCCACTAGCTTGCCAATTTGGTGAAACTGGCAACCTAACTTGTCCTGTTTGAAAAAAATGGTCTAAGAAATGGGGTCTCCTGGTCATATAAATCACCAGGAGACCCCATTTCTTGGACCTATTTTCTCAAACAGTGCAAGTTAGGTTACTAATTCAGTGAAATTGGTAATATAGTTTCCAATTTCACCCTCTCTCTCTCTCTCCCCTAAACCCTAATCCCTATAATCTATAAAATTAACCTTAAACCTTAAACCTTCAACCCACTACCCTCAACCCTATACCTTATATCCTAAACCCTAATCCCTATACCCTATAAACTTAACCTTATACCTTCAACCCTATACCTTAAACCATAAACCCTACACCCTCAATTCTCATCCCTATACCCTATACCCTAAACCCTAAACATTATCTCCTAACCCTTACTCATATAATTAAATACTAAATCCTACATTAAACCTTGTACCCTAAACCTTGAACCCTAAACCCAATACCCTCAACCTTATACCCAATATCCTAAACCCTAACCCCTATACCCTATACACTTAACCCTACACCCCAACCTTGAATGTACTATACCTCAAGCCAACACCTTCAACCCTTATCCTTATACCCTATATTGTCAACCCTATAACCTAAGCCTTTAACATCATCCCCCAACCATATCCTTAAACCCCAAACCCTACATTCAGCCTTGTACACTAAACCTAAAGCCCTAAACCTCAATCCTAAACCTAATACCCTCAACCTTATACCCATTATTCTAAATCCTAATACCTATACCCTATACACTTAGTCCCATACCCTCAACCCTCAACCTTATACACTTAGCCCTATACCATCAACCTTGAACACTAGCCCTCAAACCCATACCATAAACCTTAAACCCTACACCCTTAAGCCTCATCTCTATACCCTACAACCTCAACCTTATACCCTAAAGCATACACATTATCCCTCAACCCTATACTTCAATGGAAAACCCTACACTCTTAACACTTGACCCTATACCTTATGCCCTTAACCCTACACCCTAAACCCTAATCCATATACCCTATAAAATTAACCTCATACCCTCAACCTTGAACATTATACCTCAACCCTCAACCCTCAAAATTGTACATAAATCCTGAAACCTAAACCATCAACCCTAAACCTAATTGTAGACATGGAAAATGTAGATTTTCGTTTTCACACACTTGACCCTGATTTACGAACAACATTTCCTCCTAAATCACATTCTCACCATTTCATTACATTATATCCATTAATTTAATAAATCATTATTTATTAAATTAAGTCTTCCCCTTTCAATGATTAAATTAATCAATTAATTTAATTAACCTTTGCATATCTATTTAATTAAATAAATCATTTTATTTAATTAAAATCTCTAAATTCCTCCTATTAAATTAAATAAATTAAACCTGATTTGATTTAATCTAACATGTTCCTTCTTGATTAAATAAATCAAATCATTTATTTGATAAATCATTTCCTCTCAATTCTTGACTTAAATTAATTCATAAATCTAAGTCTAAATTGTCACATCACCTAATTCTTCATTAAGCTAATCAAATCCTTGATTAAATTAATCTAAATCCCTAAAATCCTCTAGAGAATGCAACTTGCACAATAAATCAATTACTTTGATTTATTAATTCTCCTATTTTCTCTCACAAGGCATCAAAAAGGGAATATTCCTCTTTTGAATTCAAAAAGGCCAAGTGGACTTGGTCCTTCCAACAAGGCATTAAAAGCCTCTTACATGTCCTTGACCTTGAGCCATGTGACATTAACTTCATTCATTTTCCCTCTTCAACATATCATATCTCAAATTTGAAATGCCACCTAATTGCATTTATTGGCACATTGGCCAAAACTTTCACATTCCTCATCCAATCACATGTGGAAAAGTGGCACAATGCCATTGGATTATCTTTTATCCCACATTGCTCAATCTTGCTCATTCTTCCAAGATTGAAATCTATAAATTGGAGACCCTTCTCCTCGATCTTCATCCATGACTCATATGCAAAGTTACTCTCTTCAAGTGAGAACTAATTTTGCTCTTTTCATCCATAAATTCTCATCATTTTCACATTTGTACCAAGGTTATGCTCAAATCTCTTTGGAGATTTGCCCATTTCTTCATCAATCCACATTGCAATCATAGGAATTGGGAAAGGGCCAATTGCAACACATCATTTGCACCAATTCCCCCATGGGATCATCATTTTATTAGCTTAAATAGGATTTAGTTCAAGTTTCTTATTTCATGTTCTTCATTTTCCTAATTTTAGCTTAAATAGGTGGATTTCATGGGGAATCCTTCAAATCTTTTCTTGCATTTTGATCTAAAACTAACAATGTTTGTTATCTTTGTGCAATTGTAGGTTTAGGGGTTCACATTTTGGCGCTAGAAGGAGGGCAGCCTCACATTTAACATGTTATTCTTTCAAAATTCCGTGATTTTTTCACATTTTTTGTTCATATACAAGAAACTGTACCGTGGACCAGACACGCGGCACTGTATTGCACCATGGACACATATGCAGTGCTGTATTACACCACACCCCCAGAGACCCGTGGCACCATATAGCACCACAATTGCCTCCCACACTTCAAATTTGAAAATTTGTTGAGCATCGCCACTTCCAAACTCCACCGCGTGTAAAACTCTGCCACACCCGCGGTCTCTATTTCTGTAGAGCACCACATATAGTCGACCGCCTAGCACTGTATAGTACCACTTGTGTTTTTAAGCAGCACTGCACCCGCTAAACAACACCTCACTTGCTAAACTCTACCGCGGGAACAGTCTGGTTTTAAAATTTGAATAAATTTTTAAACCTTTTAGCATTAACTTGGTTTGCTGTACTTTTTGCTCTCTGTTTTTCTGTTATTTTGCAGGATGGAAGCAAAAGGAGAAGTTCATCATGATGTTATCTTCACAAGTCCAAAGTTTTCCTAAACACTAAAAGTGTTCTTTAACACTCCATGAGAAAATTTGTTAAAACCTTGGCCTTAGAAAAACTAATTTTACTTTGGGGCTTTAAAAAGAACAAACAAATTTATTTTATGATATCATGTTTATTTTGTGTAAAGTTTTTTTAAACACTTAACTATTCTTCAACACTTTTCAAGAAACTTGTTAAAAAATCTTTGATCTTAGATCACTAAATTTTCATTGGGCTCTAAAAAGAGCAATCAAATTTTGTTTTTCCAAAGTTTCCAAGGGGCTAAAAATAACCTTAGGAACAACATACTAGATTTTGTTTGAAGGTTTAACAATTGAACAAGGCAAACTCACACTTTATTTTTGGTGCTTAAAAAGAAGTCATTATTGCTTTGAGGTTTAAAATGAACCCTTGTTTTCCATGTCTTGCAATATTTTTCACAATTTAATGTTATCTAAAATGTGTATGCGCTTCTCTCGCGCTTCATTGTGATCTTGAGAATCAAAAACATTTTGGTAATATTAACTTGTTAAAAAGATTGCCTCCACATTTCAAATTGGGCATTTTAAAATTGAACAAACTTGTTTAGTGTGAGAAAAAGGCATTGTGAGCATTCTCTCTTTGTTCATGGAAACAAAGATGATCGAACCACGAGTGTACTCTCTCACTATTATGTACCTTTAGAGGGTCTGTCGTGGTGGGAAAAAGTACTCACCCCAAGGGAACGATTCAAACTGGTAATGAGCTAGACGCCAAGCTATTCCCAACCGGTATATAAGTTCGAATGGTGAGGAAAGTTCATCATTACAGGAGCTCCTACGGACAAGCAGGTGATACTCTCTATATGGGTTGATCTTGCCTCTCGTGTGGCATTCTGAATGGGTACCCTTTATATGAACCAAAGATGTAGAAAGCCAAAAACTTTGTCTATCTTGTTGGTGCAAAAGGTCATGTCCTTTGAAGCTGCCCCACATTATACATGCGGTCTTGTTGTGGAAATGGAAAGTATTCCATGGGAGATTCATGGGTACTAATGCTTGGCTGACCCAAATAAGTGAGTGTCATGGAGGGGAGCCAGTGTGGTCAAGCATTTAGCCATTTGCACAAGATATGCGCAGCTGGATTTATCCAAGTGGGAACCCAAAGAGATATTGCCTCATCAACCTAGGATTGTAAAATATTGCTTGGAAAATACATTGCTTGGTCTCCAAAACATTTACAAAACAAACATTCACAAAACCTTTGAATTTCAAACCCCTTTTGAGGAGATAGATACCTTTGACGAATTCGCACACTATTGCTTTCCCTAGGGATTATATCCTTGGAGGTTTCTAAGTGTTGGGATTCTATCATCATTTGTCTTCAAACAAGGTTAAACATAGGGAACTTTTGTCCTATTTTCCTTGATTTCCACATAATGGACCTTGTGGGATGAGAAAGAAGGTGGGACACTAGACATATAGTTTGAAACCTAAGCAAGCAAAAGTGTCTTGGATAAAAAGAATTTCATTAAACCAAGATAAAAAGAGACAAATTGAACTTCATGTGTGTTGTTCCCAATGATTTCCTGCAAGATCAAAATCCCAAAGCCAAAGTTCAAGAAAATTAGTCTAAAAAATCATGAGGAGCATCTTGAGAGACTCTTTGAATTTAGAGAAAGACTTGTATACAACTTTTACAAAAGAGCTTCAAGGAATAATCCCACATGATATGCATTTTGTTGTCAACAAAATCCTGAACTTTTTGAAAGGTTTGCTTTTCTCCCATAGGAATTCTAGCATGTTCTTCCATACCGAGGTTTTGTAGAGAGAGTCATGTCTAGGATAAGGTTCAAGATCAAAGTTGTCATTCCCATTCAATCATCCATCAAACAAATCTCATTTCATCATCAAGCATTTTACGAATTCTAGAGATCAATCATCACGCTAAACTTTAGAGGGCTTAATCAACATCACCATATCTTGGCTTAACACACCTAGCCAACATAGTCCCAACCATTGGAAAAATTTTCTTTAGGATAGCACAACTTCTTAAAGTCTATTAGTTCTCAAACACATTGGCTTAATGCAATTAGTCAATCCATCCATTTGTGCAAGTTCCCCTAGGATAACGCAACTTCCTAGGGAAAACAACTTCACAACAATCCTATTTGACTTAACACATCTAGTCAAATTATCACAATAAATCAATTCAAAAGCCCTTACAAGTTTAGCATACACCTTCAAAAATTCCCTAAAGGTTTCATTCACATCATCCATTTATTTCATCACCATTCCCACCATCTTTGATCTTTTGGCTTCCCTAGTTCTTCTCTTTTGGACCTAAAGGATTAGGATCAAACAAATCCCTATTTTATGGTCCAAACAAGATCTCAACACAAGAAGAACATGGAGAATATCAAAGAAATATCAGCTTCTATGGACATGGTTCAGTTAAACCCCGAAGTGAATCTAGTGGGATCAAGCAATCCCCGAACAACTCTCCCTTATCATCTCAAAACCCTCAAGGAGAGAGTCATCAAGAGGACATCACGAATGAAGAAATGGGGATGACACAATCTGAAATCATGGAAATGGTTCAAAATCCAGAGAACCACAAAATTGTCAGTGCTATGTTCAAATACCTAAATACGATAGCAAGAGGAGGGGTCTTGCCCCCTCCCGACCTTGACGCAAGCACTAGCATAGATGTGCCTACTCCAAATGCATCCCTGATGTCAAATATCAATCAAGAAGTACCTTGAACCATGTCAACCATCACCCCAACCTCACCAATTGGAAACAAAGGAAGTTCTATGTTTTGAGAGTTACAATAGCATCTCCTTGTGACCAATAAAGAGTTAGCTATCACCACCACACCAGATAACTTTGTTCCAGAAAATCCATTGCACCCATACATCCCACTCACATTTCATAATCCCACTGGTTCATCCTCATTTCACGCCTTGCTAGCCTATCAGTTGAACATGCCAACTTCTCTACCACATGGAGAAGTTGGCTTAATAGGAATAACAGAAGCTATCAATCCCTTCTCTTTCCAAACTAGCATATCATCCCTTCCCCCGCTTCCATTCACATCCACATCACCTCTTGGAGTGGCTCTTCCACCTCTACCCGTAGAAAATTTCTCCAATCCAAGCAATCCGACCACCACATTAAATCCTCCTCTCTCACCCACGTCTTCATAACAAATCACAACCATTCCTATCACCACAATAAATGCATCTATTGGTCCTCAAGTTTCCCAAGGCATACCTCCTCAAGGACCAAGCATTTCCACCACCCCGCCAACAACCCAAATCCCAACTAGCACCATAACTCCTTCACCCACCACAACAGTTGGTCTCATCCCTGCTCCACCACCAATCCCACCAAAAGCCAATATGACAAACTCATTCACCACACTAATCGAAACCCTTCAACAGGCTGATCAACAGAGAATACTCCAGCGAAAGCAGCAAGCCCAAGCCCAAGCTCAAGCACAAGTGCAAGCCCAAGCTCAAGCACAAGCGCAAGCCCAAGCTCAAGCACAAGTGCAAGCCCAAGCCCAAGCTCAAGCACAAGCTCAAGCCCAAGCTCAATCCCAAGCTCAATCCCAAGCCCAAGATCAAGCACAAGTGCAAGCCCAAGCCCAAGCTCAAGCACAAGCTCAAGCCCAAGCCCAAGCACAAGCGCAAGCACAAGCCCAAGCCCAAGCACAGTACCAAGCGCAGTTGCAAGCAATCCACCTACAAGCTTACCAACAAGCCCTACAAGAATTTCAGGCACAACAACAAGCTAAACAACAAGCCTTGTTGGCACAACATCAGCTAGACCAACAACAAGCTTTAGTAGCTCAACAACAAGCTTCATGGGAACAACAACAGATGGACCAACAACAAGCGTTATTGGAACAACATAAAGATCAACAACAAGCATTGTTGGCACAAATGCAAGCCTACTAAGAAGCCTTGAATGCACAACAGAGTTTACAACAAACTTCCACTAGTACTCCTCCCACCACTCAAACACCTCACAACACATTCATTTCACCTCCCAATCCTAGCAAGGATGTCGCAACACAAATCAAACTGCTTTTGTAGAAAGTGTTGGAATTACAAGCAAGAAAAACCACAAGGACACCGCGCAACTTGTGCCCTTATCCCTTCGACAGAAGTCTCATCATGATACCATTCCCAAAGGGATTCGAGATCCCCAAATTTGACAAGTACAATGGAACGGGTAACCCTGAAAACCACGTGAGGGAATTTCAGGTGCACTGCATGGAGGTTGCATATGATGACACGTACCTAATGCGACTCTTCCCTTGTAGTCTGACTGGTCCAGGTATGGAATGGTTTTCTCGCCTACCCATGGGCATTAAAAAATTCAAGGAAATAGTGGAGGCTTTCCTTAAAAATTACACTTTCAATATGGGTGTGGATGTCAGTTTAGAAGAACTATCTGCACTCAAACAAGAAAAAGGAGAGTTATTCACATCCTTCTTGCAAAGATGGTGATCCAAGGCCAATCAAAGTAAGTAGACCATGCCAGAAGAATAACAAGTCTGCACCATCATAGCCAATCTTGATAGAAACTTGGTGTTTTACTTAAAAATGCAGTGCATCACACCATACGATCAACTGATTCCAAAGGCGCTCAACATTGAAAGAGCCATTACTACGTGAGAAGGCACATCAACATTCACTCCACCATAGGATAATCGCCCGTCTAAAAACTACAATGATAAACCTCGAGCATGGTCGAGGAACAAAAATATCACAAACGACGACGTGGTTGACGTTAAGGTGGTCATCAATGCCCCTAAGTAGAATACTCAAAATCATCAACCACGAAATCATTATCACAAGAATGTGCAGACTAATGCGGTAGTAGCACAGTCACAACCACCTTCCACCAACCAAGTCAACAATTTGGGTAATCAAGGAGGACCACCTCCCCGCAACAAGTTTCCCCCCAAGAGGAAATTCGTAGCTCTTGGTGAATCGATTGAGTCCATAATGAAGAAGTTGGTCAAGGAAAACCTAATCAAATCTCCAATTCCGAGTAGTACACGGAATGTATGACCAAGCCACCATGGTATAATGAGAACCTTCTTTGTGACTTCCACAAAGTCAAAGGACACACCACTGCCAATTGTATGAGACTCAAGAACATCATCCAAGACCTCATTGAGGATAAGGTCATCAACATCGAGCAACCGGCCAAAAACCAAGACCTAAAGATATACACGAATCCGATGCCGAACCATAACCAAGGGAACAACCAAGGAAACAATCAAGGGAATAATAAGGGCAAGCAAAAATATGCTAGTGCCAATCTAGTATACGAGGAGATAGTCGGATGCGTAGATGAGTTGGTCACTGTAATAAATATCAAAGGAGCCAAAAATGACTATGGAGTCACCACATGAGGTGGAAAAGTCACCGTTGTCGGGGCACCTGCTAAGACCCCTATTTCCAATACAAAGGCCATCCCATATGATTACAATGTCATTGACTAGTTGAAAAGAACACCCGCCCAAATCTCCATCATGGAACTATTGAAAATCTCCGCCGCCCATAGAAAGATCCTTGATGAAGCACTATCTGCGTCTACTATCGCCGCCACCCTCGACACAGAACAATTCCAGGCTATGGTGGGTAAAATCATTACCCCAAAACTCATCACATTTTTAGACCAAGATTTCCCCCCACAGCCATCTCATAACCGTGCACTCCACCTCCAAGTCCTAATCCACAAAGAGAAAGTCAAGCGAATCCTGGTAGATGGGGCTCCAGGCCTTAATATTTGTTCCCTAAAACTCATAAAGAAATTGGGATTCAGTGAAGATTCCATCAATAAGAAGAAAAGCATCACAATAAGGGTGTATGACAATCAAGAAAGAGTGTCTCAAGGCACTATAAAGATCCCCATCCAAGTGGGCCGACAACTATGGAAACCACCTGTCAGGTCCTCGACCTTGACCTACCATACAACATCCTACTGGGACGCCCGTGGATACATAGAATGAAGGCAGTGGCCTCAAATTACCACCAATGCATCAAGTTCTCACATCAGAATGAGGAGGTTACTATATATGGGGATCCCAAACCTTTTTCCTATTGCAAGAACTTGGAAGCCAAGTTTTACAAGATCCCTCAAGTACCCAAAAATGATGAAGGATCATCTACTCCATACATAGACCCAGCCAATCTCACCTCAACTTCTGCGACATAGACACCCGCTATCCCTGACATATCTGAGATTAAAAACATGATCCAAGACAATGGATGCGGTGATTACAGAATGAGGAGAAATGCTTTTTTTGTGCGGGAGTTACCATAATCTCCTAGGTCCCATGGACAACCCCAGCTAGTTCAAACACCTATCCGCACTATTAGAACAGAACCCTCTGGATTCCACCATTGGGGGGATCTCAGTCGGGAGAATGTAGATGAGGAGGACATCTCAAACACGCTATACCAAGATGAAAGACCCACTCCCAACCTACCCATGGAGGAAACTAAAAGAGGCTTACAAATGATGCTTGGCATGGGCTATAACAGGAACAAGAGCCTAGGAAGAAACAACGATGGACGGTTGGAGCCCATCCTAGTAGAAAGAAGAATGCCAAATCTCGGCCTTGGGTATACTCCTCTGAGTATAACCGTACGTGGCATAGGTACTCCCAGAAGAGTAGTCAGGTCCTCTCCTTAGGTAACAACAACCATTCCTAGACCACCCATTTGCTTAGGTGTCCCACTCGATAATTACACCTTCAACATCACTAATTGTCCTAGTAGTGACAAGGATGATACTATAGCATGTCTCCCTAGGCTTTTAGAAGATTCCACCTTATTGATGATAAGTGCCTCCACAACCATGTCAAACCAATCAACTCACCAAATCACCTTAGTACACCCCCAACTCATCGATCACATTCAACAAGGACCACCAATTCTTGACTCATTCAAAAATGATGAGGCGCTCTCAGAATTAATGGGACTAAGGGATATAGTTCCATATGGGGATCACAAGGATAGATTTAAAATCACACTAGATACACAAGCGTACTATGGGGAGACGATTGAGTCCTTCAGTCACAAAAGGAAAATATCGAGAATAAGCTCAGAGTTTTTGAGTGAAAACCAGACTCTGGCACTCTCTAACCACAAGACAATAAAAGTAAAGGACGCATCCGATGGCGAAAACCTCTTTGAGGCAACCGAGGATGAAGGATTCAATCTCCCCCCTACTGCTCTACATCAGGAGAAATCAACAGTATTGGCAGAACAGTGCAACCCAGTCAACTTGGGAATAGAAAAAAACCTGCAAATCACCTTCTACGCAGAGTCTCTTCTAGAAGAAGAACAGGAACTATTGGTAGCATTCCTAAAAGAAAGAAAGGTAAATTTTGCATGGACCTATGCTAACATGCCAGGACTGGATCCTAAGGTGGTAGTTCATCATTTGGCTATTTACCCTAGACCAAAACTAGTCAAACAAAAGCTAAGGAAAATGCACCCACAAATAGCCTTGCTCATCAAAATTGAGCTACAGAAACTTCTGGATGTTGGCTTCATACGCCCAATCGACTATCCAGAATGGGTATCAAATCTTGTACCTATCTCAAAACTGAATGGGGCCATTCGCATCTACACTGATTTCAGAGATCTAAACAAAGCATGTCCTAAGGATGACTTTCCACTACCCAACATTGACATGATAGTGGACATGACAGCTGGACATGAGATGCTATCCCTAATGGATAGTTTCTCAAGATATAATTAGATAATGATAGCGAAGGAGGACCAGCACAAGATAGCCTTTACATATCCTTGGGGCACCTATTGCTGGAATGTAATGCCCTTCGGACTAAAGAATGCAGGAGCAACATACCAAAGATCCATTACATTGATCTTCCATGACATGATCCATAAAAATGTTGAAGACTATGTGCATGACATACTAGCTAAATCAAAGAAGAGACAGGACCATGTAGCAAATCTAGGTGCTATATTTGACTGGCTAGAATAATACAAGGTTAGACTCAATCCAAATAAATGTGTATTTGGAGTACAATTGGGAAAGCTATTGGGATACATAGTTTCGATGAGAGGGATAGAGGTCGACCCTGCAAAAGTAAAAGAAATCCTTGAAATGGAAGCACCAAGAACATTAAAGCAACTCAGATGATTGCAAGGTAGAATCCAGTCCATCCAGAGATTCATAGCACAACTAGTAGATAAACAGATCGTCTATTCACACCTGCTTCACAAGGGAGTAACATTCAGATGGGACGACAAATGCGAGCAAGCATTCATAAAAATTAAAAAATATCTACTTAGACCACCTGTGTTGATGCTGCCAATTGTAGGGAAACCATTGATTCTTTACATCTCAGCAACAATAGCTGCCCTTGGTGCCCTTTTAGCCCATCATGATGAAAAGGGAACCGAGTGGGCAATTTCCTATATCAGCCGAACAATGGTAGGGTATGAGCTCAATTACACATCAATAGAAAAGGCTTGCCTAGTGCTAGTATTTGTAGCTCAGAAATTCAGACATTATATGTTAGCACATCAAATCAAATTGATTGCCAAGATAGACCCTCTAAAATACCTATTGTCAAAAGCAATGCTTACTAGCAGAATGGCTAAATGGGTAATGATATTATCTGAACATGACATTGAGTATGTAGAATGAAAAGCCATTAAAGGACAAGTCATTGCAGATCAGCTAGCAGAAGCTCCCCTCTATACAAACAACCCGCTTATATCAGAACTCCCAGATGAATCCCCTTTTAACCTTGGTGTAGCTAACCATTGGAAATTATAATTTGATGGCTTCCACATGCAACATGGATCAGGAGATGGTGTGTTCTTCATCACCCCACAAGGAGACTGCATACCCAGTTCATATAAGCTAGCATTCCCTTGTACCAACAATATTGCAGAATACGAGGCTTTGACCATAGGCCTCAAGATTGCAACACAATGGCGAATTATAGCACTAAAATTTTATGGGGACTCACAACTTATCATCAACCAAGTCAATGGGGAATACCAAATGAAGGATGATAAGCTTACACCATACAAAAAGGTGGTAGAAACCCTGAAAGAGTAATTCATTGACATCACCTTCGAGCAGATACCAAGGGAAAACAACAGAGTAGCCGATGCAATGGCGACAATTGGATCCTTACTAGACATCCCTCGCAATGTTTCGAAACATGAATTCCTGGTAGAGCAGCTTCTTGTACCCACATTTGAGGTACCAGAGTCAGAATACATGTGTGAACTCATTAGTCCTAATGATCTTTGGTATCATGACATATACACCTACCTAAAGTTAGGAATTCCTCCCCACTCATATCACCCCGAACCTAAAACGCACTTTTATCAAAAGGGCTTCACGATTCGTCATCCTAGGAGAGCCCCTCTTCAAAAGAAGTGTCAATGGAACCTTACTACGTTGTTTAAAACCTGAGGAAGCCTTACCTACTCTAACTGAGGTACACAATGGCACGTGCGGTTCACATTCGAGCGGTATAACCTTGGCCAAGAAGTTGCTAAGAACTGGGTACTACTGGCCAAAAATGGAGAGAGAGGCACATGACTTTGTTAGAAAGTGTCTACAGTGCCAATAGCATGGGGACCTTATTCATGCACCAGCTCAAGAACTACATCCCATTGTTACACCTTGGCCCTTTTCACAATGGGGGCTCGATCTCATTGGTAAAATCTCACCCACCTCATCCAATGGCCATAAGTTCATTATCATCGCCACCGAGTACTTCACTAAGTGGGTCAAAGCAATTCCCATGACCTACATCATGGGAAAACAGATATCCAAATTCATCCTGAATTACCTCATTTGTTGATATGGTGTTCCCCAATCCATTATCTCTCATAATGGGACACCCTTCAAAAATCAGGATGTCTGTGATTTATGTGAACAATTTAAAATCCAACACCGCTTTTCCACTCCATTCTATCCACAAGGCAATGGCCAAGCAGAGGCTACAAATAAAACCATCCTGAAAATCCTCAAGAAAATAGTCAATGACTCTAGTCGTGACTAGCATTTGCAGCTAAATCCTACCTTATGGGCCTACCACACCAGCATCCGCACACCAACAGGTGCCACCCCATTCTCCCTAGTCTATGGATCAGAAGCCATCCTCCCTATCGAGATCAAGCTCCCGTCACTGAGAATATCACTGCAAAACCTCATCACGGATGAGGAATACAGGGTCACAAGACTGAATGAGCTAGAATTACTAGATGAACGGTGTATGGATGCCTTGAATCATCTACAGGTCTACCAAAATCACCTAAAATAGAGCAAAAACAAGAAGATCAAGCAACGCACTTTCCAAGTTGGTGACCTTGTGCTGAAAGAAAACCAAAAGAACGTGCCAAATCCGGATACAAAAGGAAAGTTTGAGCCCAACTGGCTGGGACCCTTCATCATCACTGCAAGTTACAAATCGGGGGCATATCAGTTATTGACACCAGAAGGTGAGCCCCTGCAGGAGCCCATGAATAGCTCTCACCTCAAAAATTTTTATTCCTAAAGAACTTGCAAGGTATAGAAACAGAAAATCCAAAAGCAACTGGAAAAAGTTCAGAAAAATTCGTTACCTTGATTAAAACCTGGCAAATAGGCATTTTGGTGACAACCAAAAAAATTTTAAAAAATGCAAAAATCCAAAAAATCAAAAAAAGGATTGAAAATAGTAAAGAGAAAAAATTTGTCCTCTAGTGAAAACCACTTCAGTGGTGCTTTGGACAAGTACCTTGGTGAAAACCTAGAAAATAGGCACCAAGTGAAAATAAAGCACCCCTCCCCCCACCTACCAAGATTTGCATAACTCACTCATTCCATCGCATCTCAATAAATCATCCATCCACCCATCTGCTCGCATCCATACCATAGCCTGACCTGGTGTCCATATCATATCCCACCATAGTACTACTTAGCGTATTCCTAAGGTCAGTTTGTCCTACAATATTGAAGTAGTCTAGCATATCACACTTGGGGGCACATTCTCACAAACATTGGATTGGATTCATGAACATTCTTGTGATCTTCATCCAAATCATTCAAAAACTGAAAAACATCCAAAATCATTCAAAAAACTCAAAAACATGCGGAAATATCAAAAAAATCTTCAAAAATTCATCATTGAGTCTTGGCACTCTTTCACCTTATTGAAGTACGTTGTCTCTAAGCTTGAACATAGGCAAGGTTGATCTTTGATCATCCCCCAAGATGGTTAGGGTCAGTCCTTAGGCGTCCATCGCATTGGCAATCCGTTTTCCCATCTTGTCTACATCTTAAGATAGTCCATTAAGTAATAAAATTGCAATCCGTTTGTCCATCTTATCATCAAGTCAGTTATCGTCCATCGAACTACATGAACTCTACATATATAACATAGGCAAGGCTCATCTACGGATCAGCTCTTGAGACCCCTAGTATAGGTCTTTAGGTTAGTTTGTTCGTCTCAAAAATTGAAAATACCAAAAACATTCATAAATCTTGAAAATACCAAAAATAGCCTCAAAATATCTTAAAATCCAAAATGGTGCACCCGTTTCATCTCACTTTCACCTGTGATTATCATCACTCATAATAAAATCAATCATCACCTTCACCCTTTTGGCGAGTCAGTCAGAAGCAAGTTTAACAGGTTCTAAAGAGAGCACCTAATCATCAAAAGTCTTGGAAGTCTAAGTCAGTAAGCAAGGAAGTTGGTAAACTCGAAGTATCAATAGCTTATCACCCAATCAGTCCCATCAAACACTGATCACTACATGTCCTAGGATGAAGCTTTCTTGCGATGGACATAAGCATCAGGTAACCCCTCACAGTAGTTTAGCCTTGGCTAGTGATATAAAGAACATTAGCTTGTTTGTTTGCTTTATCTTGGTCTTGTTTAGACTTATCTTATCTTGCGCTCATTCTAAGGACCTCTCGATGATGCCTAAACAAAATAGGTTTAGAGAGAAAGGAATGGGGCAATGATTATT
The DNA here is from genome assembly GCA_007115665.2 of Sequoiadendron giganteum. Taxonomy (NCBI): domain Eukaryota; kingdom Viridiplantae; phylum Streptophyta; class Pinopsida; order Cupressales; family Cupressaceae; genus Sequoiadendron; species Sequoiadendron giganteum. The sequence goes on from CM021100.1 coordinate 219,925,955, forward strand.
ATCTTGTTTTCTGTTATGCTTGTGGGATATGCTTGCAAAATAACCTAGTTATACATGTTTCATTTGGTTTGTAGGAAGGATATTTTAGGTATCTTGTTGACCACACAGAAAAGCATGCTTTTCTGTGTTTTGGTCCGAGATGTTTGGAAAGTCTGAACTACACCCTGAATAAAGTATGTATGTGAAGTGTGAGCAAGAATATTCCTATCTAATTGTCGAGTCAAAGTTCATCACACTAGGTACCACGCCATCCTGGTCCTTTATACCTTGATGCATCGTACCTATGTGTGTTATCAAACATAACATAATTGACCCTTTGAAAATCTCAATTCCTAGCAATGCAAATCACCATCTCCATCCTCACTAATTCATTAATTATGCGTTTCTTCTATCTTCTTTCCACGCTAACATAGTATCATAACAGTAATCAAAACATCACCCATGCATACATCCTACATCCACACAAATCAACATTACAACACATGGCATCATATCATTATCTTGAGTTACAAAGGATAATATAAATTTGTTATTCTGAAGAACTTGAGCACAACATTACATCATACATCATCATTATGCATACATCATCATTTGCACCCATTTCCATTTGCATATCATTACACCATCATACATTACATCCATAAAGCATGAAAAATATACAAAAAGAAATGCATCCATTACATACATCACATAAGCATAAAAGCAGAAACATCTCATAGCATCATATATTTGCTAAAACATACATCTGCATACCATACATGTGCACCATACATATCATAAATAGGCGAATCATCTATATATGATCAAAAAAAACTGTTATGATACAAAATCAGATCAGGTGTCCATTGGATACATAATACAATAAGGCCAAAATACTACAGCCCGTATATCAAAAATGGAGCAAACTGTCCTGTGATCAAAAGGCGGGTGGGCCCTGCTGACTGCTACTCTCCCCATCCTGCCTCTCACCATGTGCCTCTGTTGGTCGCCTCTCCATCTATTGGGAAAAATATAGCACTCTGCGGTCTGAGGGCACTACCTATCGATAATGGTGTCGATAGTACTCAACCTCTCTGATGGCCTCTGTGTAATCTCGAATATCGATCGATCGAGCCTGAGATGAGGACGCTGCACTCTCTAACTACCGCCACCACCTTATCTCTTGATCCCTCTCGGATCATGCCTAGTCTCTCTCTACAATCAATGCTTGTACCTGCCCTCTATAGCTGCTGAATCAGTGCATCTCCGTTATCGGGCTACCCTGCTGGCTATCCTGCTGGCTGTCCTACCCGCTGCCCTGCTGGCTGTTGCTGAGGATTTACCCTCGGCCGACAATCCTGTCCCCCTACTCTGATAGGTGACTGCTATGCCCCATCCCTGGGAGGTGTCTGATGAGGAGGTGGCCCACCTCATTCTCTACCCTGCCTCCTGCCAGCTGCCTGACCCCTGCGTCTGTACCATGGGATGACTGCACCTGGAACTATCAGCTTGACTGGAGGTGTGAACCAGGCCTTGTAGGCTAGAGTAACCCCTACATCTGTCGGCCCCTGATCATGTGGCCATGGTCGGGCCACCAACTGCCTAAATGAGGACACCGCATCGGCTACCTGGATGGGATAACCCCATGTTGTCTCCCTAGTAGTATGTGCAAAATGGCCACATACTAGTCATTAGGCCTATCCTGTACCTCCCTGAACTGACGGGCAAGCCTATATGGAAGATATCTCTCGACCATAGTGTGCTCTTGACACTGCATCAGTCTGTCCTACTGAGAAAAGAAGAGCTGTTGATCATCATCTTGCCATGGACCGACACCCATCCACGGTCTCTAGATGAACTCTCTCATATCATCGAGAACTCGCCGCTAGTGTAGAATACCACCTATGCCAGTGAAAGAAAAATGCATCAATGCCCCATCGTACCACCAAACAAGGGGATCATCTATCTCTAAAGGAACTGGTGTGATGTCTAGATGAAGCACTGGGATCCTCTCCCATCCCCACACATGTAGTAAGGTGCCTCCTACACCGATGGACCTGCTGTCCAAATACACAAACTCATGAAGGTCTCTGTAAAGGGCCGCCAGTAGTATTGGCCCCCAAGTAAAACACTCCCTCTAATGAACCATCTGATCCCATGCAAGTCCCCATCGTGGACTAAAATATCGGCCCCATCGATCAGGTACCACAAGGCCCAAGATAATAGCATCAATGACCAGTCGGTACATGTGCACGCGGTCGTGATACAGCTCTAAGTCAATCTGACCATCAAAAAACTCAATAACATCCATCTGCATCACCCCATAGCAGGCCTCCCTGCTAGCATTTGGATCATAGATAACTCGGGTCCCATGAATGGGCAATTGGAGGATGCGCCATACATCCTCCAGTGTGATAGTGGCCTCGCCAATAGGAAGATGGAAGGAGGTGTCTCACTATGTCATCGCTCCGCCAAAGCTATAAGCATGCCTAGGTGAGCCTGAACAGGAGGGGCATACGGAATGTACCAAAGGCCAATGGCACCAAGATGCTCCTGGACCAACTCAGGCATGGCCCCTAATATGCTAAGGACCGGCCATCAATACTCTTGTGAATAGAGTACACTAGGCTCCTCCAGCATAGGGAAGGTCATCGCGTTAGAAAAATAAAGTTTCAAAGTCAAAATCTACCCCAACCTGGCAGGTGCGGCACTGTTTGTGGGTGCAGGACAGTTTGGAAAGTTCCAAACTACACTGCCGCAATGGAGTTTACCTTTTTAATAGTTGCAAAGTGAACCACGTGATGCACTTTTCATATGTGGTCCTGTTTGACGCAAACCCTAGGTTCCTGACTATGCCGCACGGTGGAGTAGGGACATGCGGTAGACTTTGGAGTAACTAAAAGCTAAATTGCAAACTAGCCCGCGTGGGGCACTTCGCATATGCGGTGCAATACAACACCGCACGGTTGCGATAAGACACTTTCTGTGGTACCATAAGGCACCACGCAGTTTGTGCAAAATCTTAACCCTAATAAATGCACGTAAAATGATAAAATTGAAAGTCGGATAGGGGTACATACCACGGGTCCTGTGTCGACTAGCCACTGATATGTGTGAACCCTCTCCATCACGTGCCTGGGAAGCTATCGTTGCACCATTTCCACCAAGACTCAGAGATACAATAGGAATTTTTTCTAAAGGCTAAGATTGCAAAATGAATTGAAAATGACCCCTCAAAGTCTATTTAAGCCTAAAAATTAGGGTTTATTAACCTGATTTGACCTTCCAACTAGAGTTTTAGTCCCCTAAACCCGTTTTCATCCAACTAAGAGTCGTTCTGCATCCTTTCTGGCATTTTAATATATTTTTTTGGCATTCTGGGGCATTTCTGCCCTGGCGGGCACCTTGTCATCTTTTTTGTGAAATCATCCAAAAAATCAAAATTTTCATCCGATCTTTCGAGGGGGAAATATCCAATAATATCCTTCCACTGGGGCAGTAGTGGGGCATCTGAAAATCGAGAAATTTTCAAACTTTTGATCATAGCAGTTTATTCTTTGAACCAATGCAACAGGTACATCGCTTCAAAGAGGGGCAAAATGTAGACATGGAAAATGTACATTTTCATTTTGGCACACCTAACCCTGATTTACTAACAACATTTCCTCGTAAATCACATTCTCACCATTTCATTACATTCTATCCATTAATTTAACAAATCATTATTTAGTAAATTAAGTCTTGCCCTTTCAATGATTAAATTAATCAATTAATTTAATTAACCTTTGCATATCTGTTTAATTAAATAAATCATTTTATTTAATTAAAATCTCTAAATTCCTCCTATTAAATTAAATAAATTAAACCTTATTTGATTTAATCTAACATGTTCCTTCTTGATTAAATAAATCAAATCATTTATTTGATAAATCATTTCCTCTCAATTCTTGACTTAGATTAATTCATAAATCTAAGTCTAAATTGTCACATCACCTAATTCTTCATTAAGTTAATCAAATCCTTGATTAAATTAATCTAAATCCCTAAAATCCTCTATAGAATGCAACTTGCACAATAAATCAATTACTCTGATTTATTAATTCTTCTATTTTCTCTCACAAGGCATCAAAAAGGGAATATTCCTCTTTTGAATTCAAAAAGGCCAAGTGGACTTGGTCCTTCCAACAAGGCATTAAAAGCCTCTTACATGTCCTTGACCTTGAGCCAAGTGACATTAACTTCATTCCTTTTCCCTCTTCAACATGTCATTTCTCAAATTTGAAATGCCACCTAATTGCATTTATTGGCACATTGGCCAAAACTTGCACATTCCTCATCCAATCACATGTGGACAAGTGGCACAATGCCATTGGATTATCTTTTATCCCACATTGCTCAATCTTGCTCATTCTTCCAAGATTGAAATCTATAAATTGGAGACCCTTCTCCTCAATCTTCATCCATGACTCATATGCAAAGTTACTCTCTTCAAGTGAGAACTAATTTTGCTCTTTTCATCCATAAATTCTCATCATTTTCACATTTGTACCAAGGTTATGCTCAAATCTCTTTGGAGATTTGACCATTTCTTCATCAATCCACATTTCAATCATAGGAATTGGGAAAGGGCCAATTGCAACACATCATTTGCACCAATTCCCCTATGGGATCATCATTTTATTAGCTTAAATAGGATTTAGTTCAAGTTTCTTATTTCATGTTCTTCATTTTCCTAATTTTAGCTTAAATAGGTGGATTTCATGGGGAATCCATCAAATCTTTGCTTGCATTTTGATCTAACACTAACAATGTTTGTCATCTTTGTGCAATTGCAGCTTTAGCGGTTCACACTAATATCCTCAACCCAATACCCTTAACTATATACCCAATATCCTAAACCATAATCCATTACCCTATACACTTAACCTTATACCCTCAACCATAAACACTATACCTCAACCCTCAACCCTATACCTTAAACCCTAAACCCTAATCCCTCATCCCTATACCCTATATACCCTCAACTTATACCTAATATCCTAAACCCTAAACCATATTCCCTATACAGTTAACCCTATAACCTTACACCCTCAACCCTCATAGGGGGAGAGAGAAAGAGGGGGAGGGAGGGATTGGGGAGAGAGAGAGAGGTTGGGAGGGAAAGAGGAGATAAATATAAGTAGAGATGGAAGTAGAGGTAGAGAGACATGAGAGATAAAGACTAGATAGGGCAAGATAGATGGAGGGAGAGGTATGGAGGGAGAGAGAGGGAGGTGAGATAGAGAGAAATAAATAGAGTGTGGTAGGGAGTGATAGAGGGATATGCAGGTAGAGAGGGATATGTGAGATAGAGAGAAGTAGAAATAGATAGAGATAGAGGGAAAGAGGGAGGTTGGGTGAGAGAGGGGAGGAAGGGAGAGGTAAAGAGGGATATGTGAGATAAAGATAAGTAGAGAGATAATGGTGACATATAGAGGAGAGAGTTATAGAGAGGGAAAGAGAGAATGGTGAGATAGAGAGGACAGTGTGAGAGAGAAAGAGGGTGTGGGAGGAGTGAGAGAGAGTGAGAGAGAGGTATAGGGAGGGAGAAGAGAGATAGATAATAGATAGGTGAAAAGGTATGGAGAGAGACATCTAGTGAGAGAGAGAGGGCTAGGAGAGATAAACATAATTAGAGAAATAATGAGAGGTAGAGAGAAGTAGAGAGAGAATAAGGGAGGGAGAGAATCAAGATAGACAGGTTTAGAGAGAGTGGTAGGGATTGAAGGATGTAGAGGTGGGTAGAGAGGGATTAGGCAGATAGAGAGTAGAGAGGGAATGAGAGGGAGGTGAGAGAGAGGTGAGATAGAGAACAAAGTTTGGTAGGAAGTGATGGAGGGATATGTGGATAGAGAGGGATAGGTTAGATAGAGAGAATTAGAGACAGATAGAGATAGAGGGAAGGAGGGAGGGTGGGTGAGAGAGGGGAGGAAGGGAGAGATAAAGAGGGATAGGTCAGATAAAGATATGTAGAGAGAGAATGGTGACATATAGAGAAGTAGAGAGTTACAAAGAGGGAAAGAGATAATGGTGAGATAAAGAGGATAGAGTGAGAGAGAAAGAGGGTGAGAGAGAGAGAGATAGGTGGGGGAAAGGTAGGGAGGGAGACATATAGTGAGAGAGAGAGGGATAGGGTCCAACTAAAGATAATTAGAGAGGGAAGGAGAGGTAGAGAGAGAGAAGTAGAGAGGGAATGAGGGAGGGAGGGAGAGAAGCAATACAGAGAGTGCTAGGGAATGACGGATGGAGAGGTAGGTAGAGAGGAAAGGAGAGGGAGAGGTATGGATGGATAGAATGAGTTGTGAGATATGGAGTAATAGAGAGAGAGTTGTAGGTTATGATGGATGGAGAGCTAGTTAGAGAGGGAGACAGGAGATATAGATAAGTACAGAGGAAGGGAGAGAGGGAGATAGAGGTGAGATAAAGAGAAATAAAGAAAGGTGGAAGGTGAGGTAGGTAGAGAGAGGGAGAGAGGAGATAAAGATAAGTATAAATGGAAGGAGATGTAGAGAAAGAGGAGAGATAGAGAAAATTAGAGAGGGAAAGACAGAGGGAGAGGTAGGGAGGGAGAGAGAAATGTGAGATAGAGAGGTGTAGAGAGAGAGTAGTAAGGTTTTATGGATACAGAGGTAGGTAGAGAGAGGGATTGTGAGATAGAGAGTAGACAGGGAAGTAGAGAGGGAGAGAGAGGGAGGGGAGAGAGAGGTTAGGTAGAGAGAAATTGAGAGAGTGGTAGGGAGTGATATAGGGAGAGGTAGGTAGAGAGAGAGATAGAGAGAGAGAACTAGAGAGGGAAGGAGGGAGGGAGGGCGAGAGAAGTGAGGTAGAGAGAATTAGAGGGAAAACGAGAGAGATATAGAGAGAGTTCCCGAGATCAAGGGAGAGAGTCAGAAAAAGGGATGGAGATAGTGAGAGAGAGGTCTAGAGTCTAAGAGATAAAGCTGAGTGAGATATAGAGAGAAATAGGGGAGATAGAGAAAAGTAGAGAGGGAATGAAAGAGGGAGAGGTAGGGAGGGAGAGAAAGAAATGTGAGATAGAGAGGAGTAGAGAGAGAGTAGTAAGGTTTTATGGATGCAGAGGTAGGTAGAGAGAGGGATTGTGAGATAGAGAGTAGATAGGGAAGAAGAGAGGGAGAGAGAGTGGTGAATTGAATTCTAGGTGTGCTTACACAAGTTCTAGGAAGACCTTTGTTGTCTTCTTCTAGGTTCCTAATCTTCTCTGGGACCTCAAAAGGGCTTAGATGATTAACTAAGGCCTTGTCTAACTCTTCTGTAAGAGTCTATTTCCTTGTGCTTCACCTCGAAGGACAATCACACTTAGTTCACCTCAACACTTTTTCCTACACTTAAAAGACTCTAAGTGCCACCAACACACAAATCACTGAATTGATTGCAGGGGTATCAAACATCTTGAAAATCATCCATGTGATTCCATTTGGATCCATTTTGAGGGATCACCAAACCTTTCTCCAACCGGTTGACAGAACTTGTCTTGAGGCCTAGTTTATAGGACCCTACTATTTTCTTGCTCAAATCTCACCCAAATGGATCAATAGTCGCTCAATCCTCCTATCATATCAAGACCTGTTTGTGTCCCACCTAGAACTGTACTTATCCTGTACTGTACTTCACTCCCATGCCTATTTTCTTCAATTCACACTGTCAAACCTCTAATCAGGCACTCTAAGCTTGCCAAGAATTTGACATTACACACACAGATGCTCAAATCTTCATGAATCCTAACTCTAAATATGTACAAAGATATGACTCCCCTCAAACATTCATCTATCTTTAGGAAGAGACCATGGCTAGATTTCATGGGGAAGTCATAGACAAACAAATTGATCAGAACCAGACCAGGAAAACCTCTACCTTAACCTACTTTTCCAAGACACTAAATTAACTCAACTCCACTAGTTTACAAAATAAAAAAACTTAATACTATCCTATGAACACTAATCTAAAATCAAATCAAAACATTCAATCTGGATTCTATCAATATCACACTATAATATTCGATATTCACACAAAAACAGAATTGCAGAGCCACTTTCTATTCCAAAACTTTTGTTACAATTCAACTCTCTCTTGGATCTGAGCCCCTCAGAGATCTTAGAGCCATTCTCTAGGTTTCTAGGCCTGTTATTTGATCCCCCACACTTAGCTTTTAGGGAATCTAAGGTTGTCTAGTTGCATGCAACATTTACAATAAATCTCCAATGTTTTCATGACAATTTTTGGCATCTTTACATTTATTAGGCCAACTAGAATATAGGACCTCTAAGTGAAGTAGTTTGAAGAACTAATCATCATTATGGCCTCAAAGCATCCTTCCTACATCTCTCATGTGTTTGGACCACATTAAGGACTCAAATCCAACATTAAGCCTCTAAGTCTCAACTAACAAAAACAACAAACAATGAGCAATTGGTGACCTTAGTTCTATCACTAACTCACCTAGTCCACACTCAAGCAGCACCTACTAATGTCCAAAATAAATACACAAACCCTCTGACATGGCTAATGTCAGATACAAGCTAAAATGGTAAGAAAAATGGAGGTTAGCCTAGGTGCTCCTGCATCATCCTCCTCAAGTAAAAGCATTCAATCCACCCTTGGATTGAGTAAGTTGAGGTCTATGCCCAACTTCTTGAACTCTGATTCTTTGATCCATACTACATCAGCATTAGGTTGACCATGCCACTTTATCAGATGTTCCTTGTAGTCCTTCTTCCTAGTCTTCTTTTAGACTCTTGTATCTAGTATACTGCCAGCTCTCTTCACTATAGTAGAAGGTAATCTGAGTTCACCCACATCCTGGATAACTTCAATCAAACTTTGGTCTAAATCAGGTGTGGGTCCTTTATAAGGAACTAGATCTGCAACATTGAAAATAGGGGATAGTCCACTATCCTCCAGTAGCTCCACCTTATAAGAATTGTCACCATACTTTTCTAAGATAGGACAAGAACCTATCCTTCTCATTTGTAATTTGTGAGGGACACCTGTCTGCAATCTGGACTTTTTTAGATGCACCAAAACCAAGTCTCCAATGTTGAATTTGATTTCTCTTCTACCCTCATCAACCTTAGTCTTATGCTTCATAGTGTTCTCAGTCAATGTCTTCCTGACTGTGTCATGAATCTCCTGCATTGCATAGGCAAACTCATCAGCATATCCACTTCCTTTAACTCCATCTTTCAAGTCTCTTAGCTTAAAGACTATCTCAAAGGGACTCTTCCCTGTTGACCTGTTCATAGTGTCATTATAGGCATATTCATCTTTCCCAATCAACTGATCCCATTGCTGACCATACTCCTTGGTCAAGCACCTTAATATATTTCCAAGGTTCCTGTTTACCACCTCGGTCTGACCATCTGTTTGAGGGTGGTATGCAGATCCAAAGGATAAATTTGTGCCCAATCTTTTCCAAAGAGTCTTCCAAAAGTGACTTATAAATTTTGTGTCTCTATCTGACATAATGCTCATTGATAACCCATGTATCCTTACTATCTCTTTGAAGAAGAGAGAGGCTATTTGGCTGGCATTATTAGTTGTCTTACATGGCACAAAGTGAGCCATCTTGTTGAATCTGTCCACAACTACATAAACACTATCCATGCCTTGTCTTGTCTTGGGTAACCTAACTACAAATTCCATGCTCAAACATTCCCATGGCCTAGTAGGAATAGGTAGTGGTTGATATAGGCCTGCATTTGAAGAAGTTCCCTTGGCTTTTTGACATACTATAGAACTTTCCACATACCTCCTAACATCTAGATTCATCCTTGGCCAATAATAGAATCTTTGAACAAGTTCTTGAGTCTTCGTGATCCCAAAGTGACCACTCAATGCACCATTATGCTTTTCTTGTATCAAATTTTCTCTAATAGAGCCTCTAGGGACACATAATTAATTCCCCTTAAACAAGAGATCACTTTGCAAAGTATATTCAACATATCTACCATGAAAATGATTCTTGTATTTAGCACATACCTTATAAATGTCTGCAAAATCTTCATCATCTACATATAGATCCTTGAAATGATCTATTCCCATGCTCTTCAACTGAATCTCTTGGATGGTAAGAGATCTTCTACTCAAGGCATCTGCCACCTTGTTGAGTATTCCTTTCTTGTGCTTGATATTAAAAGTGTAAGCTTGCAGGTATTCAACCCACTTCATGTGCTTATGACTCAATTTCTCTTGTGAATTTAGGAAACTAAGTGCTTGGTTGTCTAAATACACTATGAACTCCTTGGGAAGCAAGTAGTGCCTCCATTTCCTTAAAGCCTGAACTAGAGCATACATCTCAAGATCATAAAAGATTATTTATTCTTGGCTTCACTCAACTTATTTGAATGGAAAGCCACAGGTCTACCCTCTTGGCTTAAGACAGCTCCGATAGCCACATTGCTTGCATCACACTCTATGGTGAATAGCTTCTCGAAGCTTGGAAAAACTAGAACAGGTTGTGTAGCAATATTTTCCTTCAACAACTCAAAGCTCTTATTAGCTTGTTCATTTCATACAAACTTAGTCTTTATGCCTCGTTTAATGGTATCCGACATAGGAGCACAAATAGGACTGAATTGCCTTATAAAATTTCTATAGTATTGAGTAAGGCCATGAAAAATTCTTACCTCTATTGCTGTCCTTGGAGTAGGCCAATTGAGGATGGCTTCCACTTCGCTAATATCCATTTTCAGATTGCCATGAGATAGCACAAACCCAAGGTACACCAGCTCTATCTTGATGAACTCACACTTCTCTAAATTGATCATCAACTTCTCCTCATGTAGCTTCTTGCAAACCAACTCTAGGTCTTTGAGATGTTCTTCTCTTGTCTTGCTATAAATCAATATATCATCAAGATATACCACTACAAATCTCCCAATGTAGTCTTTGAGGACTTCATTCATGAGCCTCATGAATGTGGAGGGGGCATTGGACAATCCAGATGGCATGAAAAGCCACTCATATAAACCCTCATTGGTGTTGAAGGTTGTTTTCCACTCATCTCCCTCATGTATCCTAGTTTTGTGATAACCACTCTTTAAGTCTATCTTGGAGTAATACTTGGCTTCCCCTAGAAAATCCATTAGATCTTCAATCCTAGGAATAGGGAACCTATATTTGATCGTTATCCTATTTATGGCCCTTGAATTCGTGCAAAGCCTCCAAACTCCTTCCTTTTTAGGTGCTAGGATAGTGGGTACGACACATGGGATGATGCTCTTCTTAATAAGACCTTGGTTTAGGAGTTCCTATATTTGTCCAGCAATTTCCTCATTTTGTTGAGGGCTCATCTTATAGGCTGCTTTATTGGGAAGGGTAGCTTGTGGTATGAAGTCTATCCTATGACTTATAGCTCTTTTAGGAGGTAATGTTGCTGGTTGTCCACTACTTACAATACCTTCATAAGTCTGCAGTATGCTTTGTATCTCTTTAGGTAACTCTGGCTTCTTGGTTGCTTTGTCACCACTTACCTCTCTTGGCCTTAACACAAGTGCATAGCCAATTCCTTCTGCTTCTTCGAAGGCTTCTAAGAACTCTTTTTCACCAACCATGAGTACATTAAGACATGTTGTCTTCACCTCTACATCTTTTAACAATGACTAAATTTTGAATGTTAACTTATCCTTCTTGAAAGTATAGGCGTTCTTCACTCCATCGTGCATAGCTTGGTGGTCAAATTGCCATGGTCTACCTAGGAGCAAGTGACATGCATCCATAGGTAACACATCACACAAAAATTTGTCCTTGTACCTTCCAATTGAGAACTCCACCCATGCTTGTTCATTTACTAACACATGTTGGCCTTTATTTAGCCATGTGACCTTGTAAGGGTTGGTGTGGGGTATCCTTGTCAACTTTAGCTTGCTGACTACTTCCTCTGACACAATATTGTTAGTAGACCCTGAGTCAATGATGACTCTACATACTTTCCCCATCATTTTGCACTTTATCCTGAATAGGGACCTCCTTTGGCTTGGTTCCTCCTTAACCGGCTCTTTGATCAAAGTTCTCCTCATCATGAGGTTCTCACCTTCCTCTGAATTTAATGGTACCTTAGAATGTTTCTCTGGTGCATTTGTCTCATCATGAACTAGATTACTTCTCTTATCACCTCCTTGAGAATTACTACCCTTCTCTGGACACCTATAGGCAAGGTGTCCCATTTGATTGCAGTGATAACACTTCATATTGGCAAAGTAATTGCCTCTTCCTTGTCCACCACTTCTTCCTCTAAATTTAGAGCCTCTTCCTCTACCACCTCTACTAGAGCTTCCTTCTTGTGGCTCAGTGTACTTAACTTCTCCTTGAGCCCTTGATTTTGAACTCCTTCCACCATAGCCACCTCTTTGTCCTCTACTATCTTTTCCTTTACCTCTACTCTTGGAGGTTTGCTCTTGCTTCCTTTTGCTTTTCTCCTCAATCTTTAGGGCCATTTGATAGCATTGTCATACACTCTTGAAGTTAACAAGACTCATGTCTTCTTGTATGGACCACTTAAGAAAATTCAAATACCTTGCTAGCCAGATACTTTCATCCTCTACAACCTTTGACCTCAAACACAACTTTTGGAACTCCTCGGTGTATGTTTGTATATCCAAATATTTTTGCCTAAGATTATGCCTTCTTCTATGTAGCTGAATCTCATACTCATCAGGTAAGTAGGTCTGCTTCACCTTAGTCACCATGCCTTTCCATGTAGCAATAGGACTCTTTCCCTCCTTCTCTCTCTCGGCCTGAACAAACTTCCACCAGGTGAGTGTTGAACCTCTCAACCTAGATTTGGCCACCTTTACTTTTTGGGCTTCTGTTATACCATCAAATTCAAAGTGATTCTCTATACTATCAATCCAATCTAGGACTGCATCAGGATCCATCTGTCCATTGAACAGTGGTACACCCTCCAAAGATTTGCCACTTAAAGCCTCTAGTACCTTCAAGAAGGGTTCTTCAGGTATAGCAGGGTCAGGGGTTGGAGCTTCCTCTTCCAATTCTAACTCTTTTTCTATGGCTTCTTTCTCTTCCTGCTAATCTATTTTATCCTTCACCTTATTTGCCTTATCTTGGACTTCTCTCAAGAGTTGCTCCATTTGAGCCAATCTTTATCTTACTGACTTGTTATCCTCTTTATGTTCGTCCACTTTCTTGGCTAACTCACAATTAGTCACCATTGTAGTATCTTCCACTGACCTAGACAAAGTATTCTCTCCTACTAATTTAGCAGGTTGCAACATTAACCACAAGCCTCATCAAAATAGGCTCTGATACCAATATGGTGAATTGACTTCTAGGTGTGCTTACACAAGTGCTAAGAAGACCTTCCTTGTCTTCTTCTAGGTTCCTAATCTTCTCTAGGACCTCAAAAGGGCTTAGATGATTAACTAAGGCCTTGTCTAACTCTTCTCTAAGAGTCTATTTCCTTGTGCTTCACCTTGAAGGACAATCACACTTAGTTCACCTCAACACTTTTTCCTACACTTAGAAGACTTTAAGTGCCACCAACACACAAATCATTGAATTGATTGCAGGGGTGTCAAACATCTTGAAAATCATCCATGTGCTTAAATTTGGATCCATTTTTAGGGATCACCAAACCTTTCTCCAATCGGTTGACACAACTTGTCTTGAGGGCTAGTTTATAGGACCCTACTAGTTTCTTGCTCAAATCTCATGCAAATGGATCAATAGTCCCTCAATCCTCCTGTCATATCAAGACCTGTTCATGTCTCACCTGGAACTGTACTTATCCTGTACTGTACTTCACTCCCCTGCCTATTTTCTTCAATTCACATTGTCAAACCTCTAACCGAGCACTCTAAGCTCGCCTAGAATTTGACATTACACACACAACTGCTCGACTCTTCATGACTCCTAACTCTAAATATGTACAAACATATTACTCCCCTCAAACATTCATCTACCTTTAGGAAGATCCTGTGGCTGGATTTCATGGGGGAGTCATAAACAAACAAGCTGATTAGAACCGGACTAGGAAAACCTCTACCTTAACCTACTTTTCCAAGACACTAAATTAACTCAACTCCACTAGTTTACAAAATAAAAAAACTTAATACTATCCTATGAACACTAATCTAACATCAAATCAAAACATTCAATTTGGATTCTATCACTATCACACTATAATATTCGGTATTCACACAAAAACAGAATTGCAGAGCCACTTTCTATTCCAAAACTTTTGTTACAATTGAACTCTCTCCTAGATCCAAGCCCCTCAGAGATCTTAGAGCCATTCTCCAGGTTTCTAGGCCTGTTAGTTGATTCCCCACTCCTAGCTTTTAGGGAATCCAAGGTTACCGAGTTGCATGTAACATTTGCAATAAATCTCCAATGTTGTCATGACAATTTTTGGCATCTTTACATTTATTAGGCCAACTAGAATATAGGACCTCTAAACCAAGTAGTTCGAAGAACAAATCATCATAAATGGCCTTAAAGCATCCTTCCTACATCTCTCATGTTTTTGGACCATATTAAGGACTCAAATCCAACATTAAGCTTCTAAGGCTAAACAAACCAGAACAACAAACAATGACCAATTGGTGACCTTAGTTCTATCACTAACTCACCTAGTCCACACTCAAGCAAGACCTTCTAAGGTCCAGAATAAATACACAAACCCTCTAACTTGGCTAATGTCAGATACAAGCCAAAATGGTAAGAAAAATGGAGGTTAGCCTAGGTGCTCTTGCATCAGAGAGGAAGGTGAGAGAGAGGTTAGGTAGAGAGAAATTGAGAGAGTGGTAGGTAGTGATATAGGGAGAGGTAGTTTGAGAGAGAGATAGAGATAGAGAGAAATAGAGAGGGAAGGAGGGAGGGAGGGAGAGAGAAGTGAAGTAGAGAGAATTAGAGGGAAAACGAGAGAGATATAGAGAGAGTTATTGAGATCAAGGGAGAGAGAGTCAGAAAAAGGGATGGAGATAGTGAGAGAGAGGTCTAGTGTCTAAGGGATAAAACTGATTGAGATATAGAGAGAAATAGGGGAGATAGAGAAAAGTAGAGAGGGAATGAGAGAGGGAGAGGTAGGGAGGGAGAGAGAGAAATGTGAGATAGAGAGGTGTAGAGAGAGAGTAGTAAGGTTTTATGGATGCAGAGGTAGGTGGAGAGAGGGATTGTGAGATAGAGATTAGATAGGGAAGAAGAGAGGGAGAGAGAGGGAGGTGAGACAGAGGTTAGGTAGAGAGAAATTGAGAGAGTGATAGGGAGTGATATAGGGAGAGGGAGGTAGAGAGAGAGATAGAGAGAGTTAGAAGTAGAGAGGGAAGAAGTGATGGAGGGAGAGAGAAGTGAGGTAGAGAGAATTAGAGGGAAAATGAGAGAGATATAGAGAGAGTCAGAAAAAGGGATGGAGATAGTGAGAGAGAGGTCTAGAGTCTAAGGGATAAAACTAAGTGAGATATAGAGAGAAATAATACATTTTTTTTATTACTAAAATTTGACCTCCTGATTATTGAAATTTGACTAAGTTTGAAATTTGTGAGATCTTCCAAAAACTAGAAGAGAGAGAGGGGAGAGAGGGAGGAAGGGAGAGAGAGAGGGAGTGGAGAGCTAAAGAGTAGAGAGAAGGAGAGAGAGAGAGAGAAAGATGATAGAACTTGTCGACTACTAAAATTTGACCTCCTGATTACTGAAATTTGGCATGCTGATTACTGAAATTTGACTAAGTTTAAAATTTTTGAGATCTTCCAAAAACTAGAATTGGCATTATAATTCCTAGAGATCTGAAACCTCTCTCAAACAACCTGCCCATATACATGAAATATAACTTAAAGTATAAGAAATTAAATGTCTATATGTAAATGGAATGTATATAGTTTCCCTGAAAGATAACAAGAAGAAAGAGATAAAAAAAAAGAGAAGAAACAAATTTCAATGTAGACCAAAATGTGAGCGCATTATAATGCACTCGTGTTTTGTCAATGCATTCAAAAAACGCAAAAAATGCATTCACAAAACATGTAAAAACTCAGATATAATGTGAGTGCATTATATCTTCCTTTGGGAATCCCCATGCCTTAGGATTGGTATTTGCCTTGGAATACCAACCCGAAGGCTTGGAGGGCATTCTCAATGACTAGAGACGTGTTTCTACAAATTCTACAATTTTTCATATAATCAGGTTTGTGCTCACCATCAAGATTGCATGTGGTTCAATATCGAAAAAATCAAACACATGGGTAAGGTTGGGTTCTCTCTTAGCTATCCAACGATGTAATTTTTTCACTTTTCGACAATGTTAAGCCTTTCATCCATAATTTATTTCTTTTGTATGTCTCCTTTTTTCCAAAAAGAAGTGTTTGGTGTTTTTTTTGTTATAAATTAGCCATTCATCGAATTTTCAAATAAATTACATTTTAGAAACTAGACTCCATTGTACAAAAATTAAAAAAAATTAAAAAGTCATTTAGTTTCCAATATTTGTAGGGGTAGCACGACCAAAATTATGTTTTTCAGGAAGTGTCCACTTCGAAAATTAGTAAAAAATAAAATATTCATTAAACAATTATCAGAAAAATTGTGCATCAACAGCATAGTGTTAGCTAACTTCTGACAATAGCAATTTTAAAAATACTAAAACAAAATTCACTGTACGAGGGTCATACAAGAGTTTCTATGTTATGTTTTTTTCACAAAAACATTAATTTGTGTACTTCCCTCTTTTGAACCCCTTAATCTCAACAATTTTCAAAATAAATTATTGTTTAGAAAGTAGAATCGGAGCAATTGAATCTTTTTTTTTGTTTCATCTCTTAATTTTGAGTGTAAGTATCCTCAATTTCACATCGAAGGCGAGTATTTCCTAATTCCAGAAAAACATTGTCCGCTTAAGTCCACTTTTTGGGAACCATCTTGGTGCACTTACCCAGATAATATTCTCAAGACATGGTAGGAGTTGATGAGATTTTTTTGTAACTATTATCAATATTCTAATTATGATCATCTTTGCGATTAGAGACAATGTTTCCTTTTAATCATCATCTCCAATTTGTTTGTATCTTTTAGCTACAAATATTACCTTATGATTTTCAAATGATCCATCTGATTTAAACTTTATTTTGAATGACCATGTACAATCAATGGCTTCCTTACCAATAGTTAAAGGTATCAAAATCCTATGTATGACTTTGATGAATTAAATCCATCTCTTCATTTATACCACTCTTACATTTTATTATTTTATTATTTCCCCAAAATATCTTGGTTCATGTACACTTAGAATAGGTGTCATCAAGGAAAAAATGACCTCACAGTCCTAAAATTTAATGGGTGATTCCTTGATCATTATAATCTCCTTAGAGGTGTAGGGTCAAAAATTGTCACCCTTGATAATTCCACGCCACCTTGACACCCTATTTTTCCCATAACTTTAAGTATAATAATAATTTACTAATTTTGGGGTCAAATTAATAAAATATTTTTGATTCCCTATCATCGAGCTACAAATTCAGGCCAAAAAGTGTCGAACAAGTTCACCAAGGGCACCCTTGTCCAAAAATTTTTTTTTGAATGTTTTAAATTTTGATTAGTGGACTTTTATGATATGAAAATGACCCCAATTTGGCCCCCACCCAAAAGGATTAATCAAAAAGCATATTTAAGCATGTTTTCCTATCATTTTGAGCATTGATGAGGAAATTTATGAATGGGAGAAAACAATATTGAAGAAAAAAATTCTAAAATAAGTCAAGGGTATTCAAGCAGAGATTTATGAGTATTATTGTAGTATTATTTTAAGTCAAGCATCATGTCAAGTCTTCATCATGTTTTATGATCATTGGTTTTGTGATCACTAACCCTTGTATAGCTCTTCAAATCAAATCAAGAAAAAATGTAATCAAGCCTTGAGGAGATGTGTATGACTTCAATCCTTCAATGGGATGAGATTTGAGTGGTGAGTTGTAACAAGTTGCTGATTCAGATCTTTCATTTATTATTTATCCTCTATCCCTCAAAAGGATAAGCACCCTTTCATCAATTTTTTCATTGTGGAGGTAAAAATACCAACATAGGGTTTTACCAAGGCAAGCTCCTATATGGAACAACCCTTCCTCTCTCTTTTAATGTGCAGGTTACATATCTGAATAAGAATCGAGGAATATTGAAGACTATTTGTATATTGATGCATTCAAACCGTACATCTTCATATGGAAGCTCAATTATCTCGGCAATAAACAAAGATCCAACAACAAGATCTAAAAGGAAGAAGCCTCTGATTAGGGACTTGAGGACAATGAAAGAAGATTTCAATTTCAAATCTCCAAACAAGGGTTCCTTAGGTAGCCTTGTCTAGTAAAATCAAGCCCAAATTCAAACCATAGGTGCACACATGTCTACTTTACCTATTTTTGGTCATTAAATTTGTTTGTCAATTTCCAAATTATTTGTTTTCATATCAAAATAGTACATTTGCATAGTTAGCTAGTTGCATCATTACATTTATATCAAAATTTAATTTCTAGGGTGCTAAAGGATTAGATTCGAGGCTGATTGACTAACCTTTAAGGTTGAAAGTCAATCTAATCTCCTTGTCGATTTGCATCCTAATATTCATTGAAAATGGATTGATGTTAGTGATCTAAGCATTAGACTTAGAATCCCCTTTTCAATAAAACAAGAGGACCAATATATTGTGAAGTGGAAAGCAATATTGAATTTGTCTCATCAATTTATTCTCCTTCTTTTATTGATTTAATAGTGCTTTCTTATAATAATTTAACTTTTTGGGTGAATATGATGATATCCCATTTTAATCCTTCTCTTCTATAAGTTTAATATAATGAAGACTTGGAAGGTGACACTCTTCCTAAAAAATGACATCTCCAGATATATGAATTTTATTTTTGTTAGGATCATATAGTCAATATCTTTTACTAGAGTCATCATATCCAACAACCTATGCATTTTTAACTCTTACCATCAAATTTTCTTATCTTCTCTTTTTGAATTTGTTTATAAGAAATTATGCTTCCAAAAATTATTAAATGTGTCATTAATGGTTTCCTAACCAACCTTATTTTTTATGGAGAGACGCTTTCCAAGTAACTAATCAAACATCAAGTAATCAAATAAGCTACAATACAAAATGCTTCTCCCCATAATTTATCGTCAAGACTACAAGACTTGAGTATTGATTTATATTTTTATTGAAGTGTTGAATTCATTATTTCATTTACTCTATTTTTGTGTCTAGTTTATGGATCTAAGATTTGCCTCTAAATCCCTTTTATTTGTAAAATTTCTCAATTTTTTCCAAGGCATACACTTTTTTTTGTAGATGAGTTTAGAATTCAGTTTTTTTTCATCACATTCATTCTCAAGTTGGTGTACAAACTCATTGAAAACATCAAATTATCTATACTTGTTATGTAGAAAGTGGACCCATATACCTTTGAACTAAAGTCATCAATGAATGTCATGAAATATTGATCTTTCCTATTGGAAAGTATCTTCATTATTTTATGAAAAAGTAGAATGAACATACTCCAACCTTTTAGAAACTCTTTAGGATTTTCCAAATTTTTGTGTCTATGTTACTTCCCATCACATAGGCTTCACAAAAAAAATTATTTATATATTTATGGATGGAATACTATACATTATATTTTGTTAATTAAACATTTCCTTTGTTTATCGAGGTTGATATGGTCATAGCTTTCATGCTACAAATATATTTTTTTAATATCAAGTACCTTATAAGTTCCTTGTACATAAAAATAAAATTTATTTTTCTAACTAAGAAGATTTTTCTTTCGTCCTAGGATATGTAAAATGTTCACAATAAATATGTTTTACCTTGGGTTAAAATATTGATATGATCTATACCAAATTCTTCAACATGTAATTATGAATCATTTCCCGATAGTATAATGTATCTTGATTTATTTGTTAAATTTCTCAAGATGTTGATAAATTATTGGTCATGTGATGAGTAGCACTTGAATTGATTATCTAGACATCACTATTGTTTACAAGTTTTGAATCATTTGTTAAAAATGGTCTATGACTTGAATCATCATCATCTTCAGTATCAAATTCAAGCATCATACTTCCTTGTTTACCCTGTGTTCTTACTGTTCTTCTTGAATAATTTTCACTCAAAATGACCAAGATTATTATAGTAATAGGGTATGTACATGGAAATAGTAGACCAAAAATGGTCTTAAGTGGCCATTTTTTTCTTTTAAAATCATTGAAAATTTATCTTAGGTGGGAAATTGAAAATACACACACTCAAAATTTGAAGATCACATAGCAAGAATAAAAGTTATAACACTCTAAATCTAGGGGAGAGGGGTCAGTAGTCATGTGGGATAACTTTGTCATAATGTAGCAATCAACTGGTTTTTTAATGGTGGAGATTTAGAGGTCAAATAGGGGGAGTACACAAAGTGATCCTCTTTTTGACACAAAAATATAACATAGCATCTAGGTGTTACCCTAAAAAAATTAAAATTACTATTTCAAAATATATAAATTTTTAATTCTTAGCTTTTAGTGAAATCATTGGAGGAAAGTGAAAAATAATGGTACAAGTCTTCCATACAAGAGCATAGACTCATAGAATGAGTTTATGAGGGTTTTTCGATTGTAATATGGAGAATGAGTGGATCCAAAGTCTGCAATCCATGAGTTAACCACTATCAGAAAAGTGGTAAATGAAATTCTTGTTGATTTAAACAATAAATTCATTATGAGAATGATGAAATTACCTCCCCAGTTAAGGCTAAATCAACCTATGTTCTTTTTTCTATACTATGGAGATTTTGATTCAAAGATAGGTTATCTTTTGATTGATAAGCACCTTCAGACCTTGAGAGAGGCATTTGCAATGGATTTAAATATAGAGATTAATATGAAGGAACTAGAGAAAGATAGAAAGAGAGCTTATATAAAACTCTTGAAACCAAATGCAACAAATTCCAACAATCCTCTCACTACTAAATAAAAAATAGACAAATTTATGGGAGCTATGAAGAATATTTCATACAAGGAAAAAAATAATGAAAAAGGTATGTCCTTTTAATATTGATCTTGCACAACTCAAGGAATAAATGAGGTAGAAGTATAACAAAACAAAGCCCTCTAAGGAGGATATCAAAACTCTCACTGGAGCTATTTTGATTCAATTACAAAGTGATTACTAGATAAGAAATAGACAAGTAGGAACCAAGGATAAATCTAATGGTGCATCTATTCCAAATATATCATCCACACATTTAAGGAAAGGAAAGAAAATATGATGTAGAAAAAACAACAAATAGATTTTTAGGAAGGTCTCCACCAAGAAAGAAGATGCATTTCCCAAATTGATCCTTGTAGAAAGTATATGTCTGAATATGAAAGAGGTTGATATATCAACCAACCATATGGGAAATCAATAGATTATGGGGGAAGGTGTCAAAATGAAGGCGACATAAGAGATTATAAAGGTGCTAAATACAAATAAACTTGTTAATAATCAGGTAATTCCTTTCATATATGATACTAATGTTGTGACAATCCCCTCTTTTACTCCTTTTCTTGCATACCAACTAATTAACATGGATCAAGACTTTATTCAATTAAAAGTTCAATTTCCAATTGAATATTTGTTGACGATCTCTAGACATAGGGAGAGGAAATTGTCATACCTCAATGCCCCTACTATTTTTGATCAAGGCGATAAGATTGAAAATGTTCTCGATGATGGGGTAGACAAATTCAATATACAAGAAACCCCTAAAATTTATTTGGGCACTGTTTCCATAGGTAACAATCAAACCATAGGGAATGCCAAAACCAAATTTTCCACCAAAACACTTAAGGGTGGGTTGGGAAAGGCCCATGCTAGTGCGGTGGAAGGGCTCTATGAGCTAAAAGCCACTCAGGCTGACATGACTATTAATGTCACTATGTCAAAAAAAGGTAAGGAGAAATGCATGCAGGCAGTGACTGATAAAGATGGCAAGGGTAAGAATGTGGTTAGGAAAGATTCCAGAGGGGATACGGCTGTGGGAAATATGAAGATGACTGGAGGGGAAAGTGTTCAGAGGAGATTTGGTAGGCTGGCCAAGAACAACAAGAAGAGGTTAATCATTGAGGATTCTGAGGAGGAGCAGTCGGACAACAAGGGTTACAAGGAAGAAGAGTCTGAAGATGTGGAAGAAGACATTGTGGAGAGGCCCCAGCTTACTCCGATGGACAACAAGCTTCCTTTTGATGCCTCTGGCTTGCACTCTCCACAGCCGCTAGTGGATGAGCCTGGTGAGATTCAGGGAGCTATGGATGGTGGGGTGGATTTGGGCAAGGTGGCGAAGAGATTGGACACTCTTTACAAAAGATTTCGGGGGTTAACCCGATTCACCATGAAATTGGGTCACTTTGTTACGAGCACTCTATCTAATGCCATAAAAGAGGAAGTAGAGGGGAACAATAGCCAAGAAAACAAAGAGTGGGTGGGAGATGAGGCGGTGGACCTCCTGATTAAAAACTGGGATGATGCCAATTAGTTGCTCTTGGTGCCTGTCTGTCGGTTGTTTCTCGGCTGTTGTTGTGCTATCTCTAGGTTGTCTTTTTTTTTTTTTCTTGCTATGTTAGCTATTTAGTCTGTCCTTTTTTGGCCCTTGTGGCTCATTGTGAGGGGTACATCGCCCTATAAATTCTATTTAAATTTTCAAAAACAATCAAACCATTAATCTATTTTGTACATCTTTATTAATAAATGGTTGGATAGTTCAAAATGTAAGTTAGATTTTAGAGCATCTAGTAATTTGATGTCATTAGAAGTTATGAATAATTTAGGATTACAAGTTTCCAAATCCTATGGTAAATACTATGCTATGGATTTGTGAGATAAATATAATTGGGATAGTAAATAATGTTCTAATGTTCTTGTATATTTCCACATAGCTTGGGAAAGCCATTTCAATGGATATTATCATAGTTGATTGTCCAGCTAAATGGGGTATGTTACTATCAAGGGAGTAGGAAGCTTCAATGGGTGGTAATCTTCAAATGGATTTATCCTATGCTACAATCCAAATGTGCAGAAAAAACATCCAATTGTATAAGGAAAAGAAAATGATGATCATTGTGGAGAATCCTAATGAACTAATGAATGAGATTTATTACTTTGATGTAGATTCTAATAATTTGGTAGGCTACTATGATAATAAACCTGATAAATAGATTGATTATGACTTGGTGCCCTCACATCTTCATCCAAAAAATGATGAATCTGATAAATAGACTGATTTATTACTTTTATATGTTTATGTTTGTGTTCATGTTCAACCATATTTATATCGATTCTAGATATTTGAGTTTATGTTTTTGTTTTAGATCATCTATTGATGTATGTGAGCATGTGTACACATTTATGTTTGATATATATATCATCTAGATGACATTTTATGAACTTATGTGTATGTATGATGACATGAGTAGCTTATGGAATTTACATGCTTACATACATTTACATATTTGTGTTTCTATAAATCAGAGATTTGTATATATCTTCATGCTTATATGTTTATGTTTATTTAATTTGACATGCAATATATGAAATTTACATTTTTTCAACACAAAATCCCATAGTCTCCATGATACTCACTTAGGAAAAATATTCATATATTATTTAAAGGCTATAAATAAGTATTTGATTAAGGAAAAAACATGTTTTTAAACGACCCTAAAATGCTTTAATAGCAAAGAAGAGATTTTAGCAAGAAAAAATAGGTTTTGAAGGGGCCCTGAAACACTTTAACAAAAAAGGTTATAAGTAAGTTAATATTTTCATGATTTGGTTAATCCAAAGAGTGAATTCTCTTATAGATACCTATGATATTTTTTGTTGCCAAATTGAAAATTATTTAATTCAAATTGAAAAATTGAAACCTTGCCTATTAATGCCATTATTCCCCAACATATGCCCTTGATATCATCTTAAAACAATTGAATATGAAGTCTAATTTATTACTAGGTACCATTTGAGTAAATCCAACGGTTGATATGCCATTATTGTTAGAATCCAAGATCACCTGCATGCAAATGGATACCTATCACATGCAAAAGACATTCAGAACAAACAAGATCTGTAAACCTCAAAGTGTAAAATGCATTATGAGAATCTCAGTTATTACAAAGAGATCAATCCTTATGAAGGAAATCAAGAAACCCTAAAAGGGAAACCCTAAATGAAACCCTAGTGTGCACACTTAATAATTAATCAATTATTAATGTGCCTAAGTTTAGCTTAAGCAACAAGAGGAATACGCGACTTAATTAATTAACCAGTATGATATAATTAATTGCTGCAATAAATTGTTTACTCTAACACCCCCTCTTAAGTTGAACTTAGGAAGAAGCTAAAAACACTAGAAGAAGATGCATGCAAGCAAAGATGGGTCCCGGCAACTAGGCCTGACCAGGTACCCATTTACAAATGCAATAAAGAGGTAGAGGAGGAAAACCCAGTGGGAAAAAACCCCCCTACAATGATATGACATGCTGCAAAGAAGCATTGGAAGAACACTGTAGAGTAACACTGGAACCACAATTTGGAAAGCAAGGAAAGATACTTCTGTCTACAAGAAACCATATCAGAATCATAATGATGCAACAGCAGACCCGATGCCACGGAACACTCAAAAACTCCAAACGAGAACAACGCTGGAATCTATGAAGCAGCAGTCGATTATTAAATGATGTATCACTGAAAACGAAGTGCAAAGATGCAAGATGCACTCTCCCAACTGCCAAAATATCCAGGTAATCTCCAAAACACCCATCGGGCCAAATTTGGATTAATGAAAAACTTGGGATAGTGGGCAAGTGCATGGACAGCAACATAGAGCTCCTCAATACCATTCCAATGCCGCAAAGATAGCGAAAATCGGAGATCGTGGCAAAAAGTTATGAGCTCGGAAGCATAAAAAGTACATCTAACTTCAACCAGAAATAAATGTAGTAAAATAGGAAAATAGTGTAAAATAAACAGCACCACAGGATAGTGCTCGGAACCAGCTTTCCGACGATATCTCGTTTGCCCGATTTCGATACCGTATGCCCAAGTTATGCCAAAAACAAAAAGACTGCTCTTTTAAGGCAAACTAGGGTTAGGAGGGGCAAGGAGGGGCCGTACGGACGCTGACGTCAGCGGTTCACGGGCATAAATTTGACGGCTTGCAGGCCATCGCCGCAAAAAATCACTCCCTGTAGAAAAATTTTTAGGTCGTTGGTCACCATATGACTGCAGGCTAAGCCGAGGGGGCTAGAGTGGGCCGGGGGGCCGGGCGCGAGCACCTGGTCATCCATATGACCTCGACCTAGCAGGGGAGGGCTCGTGGGGGCTGAAGGAGCTGGCGACCGAT
>CM021100.1:219951460-220038198 GCA_007115665.2 Sequoiadendron giganteum
GAATTTTGTTGTGATCGGCAGGATGAGTATGACTTGAGGAAGAAGAATTATGAGAGATTATCAGTCTCACTCATGTCAGAGCTTGGTGTTAAAGAAAATATTCCTGACACCTTGGTGGATGATGGAATTGTATTAGATCCCTCATATGAAGCCTTGAACATTGGCACCAAAAGCTTAGATCCAATAGACTGGGATGAGGAAGAAACAATTGATATTAAGAAAATTGGAAGAACAATATTGGATAGGAGCATGCAATGGTTAAGGTTGAGAACTCAAGCTCCTCAAGGACCAGTTCTTAAAAAGGGTAAAGGATATAAGAGACTTAAGAGAAAGACACCTCCCAAAGAGTCATTAGAATTCCTTCCTCCGGATGTTGAAGAAATAGAACTTGAGGTGGTGGATGAAGAAGAAGAAGCACCAGAGGGAGATGTTCCAGTAGGATCTGCTGGTTCAACACCTATATTGGGTGAGTCATCCGCACAAGCCCCACTTACAAGAAAGAAGAGTAAAGAGGTTCAAGAAGGAGCTCTTCATACCATGGCTGAAACTACTAAAGGAAAAGAAGTGGATGAAGAATTTGTAGAAGTTGAGACAAATTCAGATGAAACTCTATCAGAGAAAGATATGCAAGAGAGTATGCTTCCAGAGGAGAATATTGAGTAGACCTTAACACAAGAAGAGCAATGGAAGATGTTTGAAGATGCTACAAGAGATTCTAATGCAAGGGCTACAATGGAGAAACAAAAAGAAATGGAGGCAAAGGTACAAGCTGATTCTCTACTTCTCCAGCAACAATTACATTTAAAAGAAGTTGAAATTAAGGTAGTAGATGATGAAGTAGAGAAGTAAAGGAAGCAACGAGAACATAGGCTCAAAGTTAAAGAAAAAAATGCAAAGTTAGAGTTGATACAAAAGATCCATGATCTTGAGGAGGAGAAAGCAAGAGACCAGAGGGAATAAGAGATCTTGGTTGCCAAACTAAAACTTGCAGAAGAAGCTTGACAAAAAGAGGAAGGAGAAGAAAAGATAAGGAAGGAAAAGGAAGTCAAGGAGCTGATTAAGAAACAACAAGATGAAGAAGCAAAAGCTAAAAGACTTAAGACTTTGGAAGCAAAAAGATTAGAAAGGGAAAATCTAGAGGCATTAGAAAAAGAGAAGCTGGAAAGGGAGGCTCTAGAAAGGGAAGCTTTGGAAAAGGAAAGAGTAGAGAGAAATCGGTTGGAGGAAGAGAGGTTGAGGCAAGAAGAGGAAGATAAGAAAATACAAGAATAGAAGGATAGAGAAGAGGTTGAAAAGCTTGTACAAATGCATATACTACAAGAACAACAAGAGAAAGCAAGGGTTGAATCCAAATCTCAAGAGAGTATGCAGCCACCTTCTACAGTTATTGCTCCCTCTTCCTCCATGATGACTACTGCTCCAAGTGCTCATACATGGCTAAAATTGGACCTGCAGAAAAGGGCAAGAACACCTCCACAACCTCTCAATTGGGAGGACATGATGAAGGGAATTGAGTAGGAAAGGCCTAAGAAGAAGGCTAAAATTCTACATTCTACCAGACTCATAGATAAAGGGGAGATAGTTGCTGAATGTGCCATGCCTATGATAGAAAAGGAGGTAGGGGATATGTAGCTAATAGACTATCATCTGAGTATGGTCAATTTGGGAAGACCCACTAGGAATCAACAAATGGATTTGATTGATGTAGTGGCCTCAACAAGTAAATCAAGAATGATGATGGACAAGCAAAAGAAAGATGAGCTTAAAGCTTGATTGGATCAGTTGCATTCATTCTTGAAGAGTGTCTCCTCTCCAAGGTCACAACAAGTTGCAACCATTGAGACTCTTGTTTTGTTAAGCATAAAGGAGGTAGATGATTTGGTGCAAGTTAGAGGTAAGGTGGAGATGGTAGACAAATGGATAGACAAATTGAACCAAGAAGTGGGTGAGGTTTTAGCAAAAGGATTTGAAGCCTACAAGGAGGCAAAAGGAGTAATAAAAGAGATACATCAATACATTGAAGCATCATAAAAACAAGAAGAAGAGTATAAGGAGTATAGTGAAAAGTTAGAAAAGGTAAATACATTGCCTCTAACCACTCTTCTAGAACAATCCATACTTGAGGAAGATAACAAAGAATTTATAGAGAAGACTTCTCGCATACTTAAGTTTAGGACTGGATTTTTGAGCAAACACAAGGATGAGATTTAGGAAATAGTTAATAATTTAACTGAACAGTTGGAAGAGTTGGAAGTAGTCATGGCCATAATTGTAGATGTGAATTGATGGCATGCCTTTGAGTCAGGTTAAAGAGAAATGGGATGAAATATTTCAAGGACTCATGCAGGAGAAGGATGATGGAGAAGACTTGGTAATAGATCGGCTTGTAGAAGTCAAAGAAGAGATAAAAGCTATAGGGAGAGAATTAATGAAAATGAAAAGTATGAAGGAGTTTTTTGCAGTTGAGTTGGATCAGATCAAATTTGAAGATGACTGGATTGATGGGCCAGATATGGATACTTTACAATAAGTCTTCACCAGCTATGATGAGTTCATGACAGATCCAACTTCACATGCATGAAATCCTTGCATGCATGATTTTTTTTATCTTCCTTGCATGTTGCATGCATACAACACTAACAGTCTTGGGGGGGCATGACTTCTTTTCTTTTCTTCTATGTTCTATTTTTAGTTAAACTGGACGTCTAATGTAAGAACTCAAGATCAAATTGACCTGAGTTTCCAAGAAAGTTGTTGTTCCTGAAAATATGGAAAGCCTAAAATAGAAGTGAAGTTCGGACTTTTCTATATCTATAAATACCAGATGGGTATCATATTGTAAAGGTCAGCTAATTGAGAATTGGATTGGCTTACCTAATGCTAGGAGATATAATTTTGTACTAATTTTATAGAGATACATTATACTTGGTCTTTTACAGTTAATAGAATTACAAGTTTACATGAAATTTGGTTTTTAGAATTAAATTGTTTGTTTGATAAGGCTAATAAGTTATGATCTATCTGTATGCAGTGATTGTGCTGAACATAAGAGTTTCTTGAATGATGAAAATCATTTGAAGGAATCAGATTTAAGGATAATCTTATTAGATTGTCATTGAATTGAGGTTATTAAAAAGTCTGTTGATCTATAATCTTGATGATGAATGAATGTGTGCTGGTTGAAGTCCCTGAAATATTTGTGAAGAGTAATTGCAAAGTTAATTAAGCACCTAAAATGTATGTAGTGGTATAGATTATGCTATAGATTGTGTCGTCTTATGGTTTTTATAATTTGTTAGGAAACATTCATCGTTGAAAGTATATGTCCAGATAATAGATAAATTTGATTCATGCTTACTGGTTTACCCCTTTGTCCTATCTTTTTCTTTTATTTAAAAACCCCATTGATCTACCAAAGTAGTCGGTAAAATGAATCATAGCTTGAATCTATTGTTACCAGCATAGGCCCCTTGAATATTACAGTTGCATGAACTGATTGAGTGACACCAGACAGTTGAGAACCAACTACCAGGACCTTGGGAGTTAGGCTACTACTTGTTGTCTTTCTTTTTCAGGAGAAATAGAGTAGAAATATTTTGTTTTAATGTTGTTTGTGTCATTTTCACCATCAACAGAAATTGGCGCTAGAAGGAGGGTCTTAAAAGGACAAGCGGGCTCGCAGAGGATCTTTTTCACCTGAGAGATACGAGAGGAGTCTCAGATCCTCTGCTAATCCTGGACCATTTGAAGAACTTCAAACCCCAGTTAGACCTAGACCCCATGCTTGTAGGGTAGAGATATCTACGTTACCACCACCACTTACTCCACCCAGATTTCCACCACATCCACCCACACCACCACCAAATAGGCCTTTGTCACCACCAATTCGGCCTATATCACCACCACCTGCTCAACCAATTCCACCAATGGCTTATTTTGTGAATAATCCCTCCCCGTTAGGGACTATTCCAGGAGGAATCCATGACTTACCAAAGAACCTAGAGAAGTTATGTCCTAAATACATGCATGGTGAATCAAGAAGTGCTGAGGAACACATACAAGAATTCAAAGATGCTTGCACACGAGCTGAGGTTGCTCATCAAGATGTGGTATGTAGATTGTTTCCCTACTATTCGGGAGATATGGCATATAATTGGTATTTAAATTTTTCTTAGGGATCTATTCTGGGTTGGGTAGATTTAGAAAATGCTTTTATTAATCAATTCATAGTTTATGTGGACCCTACAATATTGTATCACCAATTTTCCACCATCAGAAAGGAACATCATGAACCATTGCCCTTGTTCAACAATAGGTTCTATAGGATGTATCATAGGCTACAAGAGCCTTACTTACTGTAGGAGGCCATGGCCATACAGGCGTATCTGAGAGTTGTTGATCCTTTGATTGGCCTATTCTTGCAAAGAACTTATCAACCTCCATAGATTGATTCATTATCTAAGATTTATCATTTGGCTATCAAATTGCAACAACAAACAAATCTGCAATCTGGAGGGTTAGGACCAACTCTTCCTCCAATGAATTATCAGATGCCTAATCCACCATTATACAATACTATCCCAGGGATGTCTTATTCCCATTATGGACCTGTATCCAAGTTGCAAGCTCCACCAACTATGCCATTCTTTGGCAATAGCATGCATGATTCCTTACATCAACCACAACAGCAACCTCAAAGTCAACCATAACAAGGGGGAGGATCAACCCATGTCCATTCCCCAGCCATAGCTCAAAATGTGTAGAATGAACAAATTGTTCAACTCACAAGTGAGGTAGAGACTCTCAAGAAGACTCTCTCTTAGATATCAAATGACATGGCACAACTCAGGTAAAACCCTCCCAATAATCAAAACCAGAATTATAACAATCAGGGAGGTTATAACTATCAGGGCAATTACTCTAATTAGAACCAAAATCAGAACACCAATAGGAAATTCTAGAGTCAGAACTCCTCAAACCAAAATTATCAAAATCAAAACAGAGGATACAATCAAAGGTTCAACAACAACAACAACAATAGGTAGTGGAATACTGGGCCTAACAACGAGGGAGTTCCCCATAATTATCAAGCAAGTGAAGAAAGGCCACATACTGCTAATGTTGCTGATTTGAATTTTAGGATTGATTGGTGTAGGCTGCATGATACAACATCGCATTCTGAGGTTAATTGCCCAGAAATGGAGAAAATTGTGAAAATTGCACAGGTTGATTCCCATCCTCCAGTAGGAAATTCCAATCAGGATCATGGGCCAGTCAATACTGCCATGACTTACGAAACCATTAAAGAAAAGTATCAGTTTCCTATGCAAGGAGACAATGAGCTGAAGGAAGATGTTTATGATGCTCAAGCTTTCCAATCTAAGGGTGGTCACTTTCTGAGGAACTAGAATAAAGGGCCATTCACTACATCTGCACCCCCTAACAACATGGTTCCACCAAATTAGAATGCGGATAACAATCCACCCCCACCAAAGGGACCTTCTGATTCTCAGAATAGAGGATATCAACCTTCTTTTTCTAAGTACCAATTTAGGAATGATTCGGAGTTTGATTTTGTTGCAGAATTACAAAGGCAGAAGGCATCACTGTCTTTTTTTGATATCATGAAGTGGTGCCCAGCTCAACGGGAGGTTGTATTGAAAGCTTTGGAAGAGGCAGATCGCCAAAAAGGGAAAGGTAAAGTTACTCCCGCAAAAGAGACAAATGTAGCTATGTATAAAGGTAAGACCAGTACCCCACCTTTCTTGTTAAGTTTGAGAATCTTTGGAAAGAACCTACACAATTGTTTATTAGATTCTGGAGCATCAGGGAATGTCATGCCTTTTTCAATTTGCAAAAAGTTAGGATTAAGTCCTATCCCAACCAATAAAAAGGTGATTCAATTGGATAAAACCAAAGTTAATGTTGTAGGTGAGTTGAAGAACATTCATGTGCAAGTTGGATCAGACCCAAGGATCCAGACCTATATAGATATTCAAGTTGCAGATATCCCAAAAACGTATGGGATGCTTTTAAGTTGAGAGCTAATGAAGAGTATATGTGGATATTTGTCCTTGGACTTCTCGCACATGTGGTTACCATGGAAAGGGGTTGCAACCCAAATAAGAATTGAAAGTGAACCTAGACTCAAGCACATGATCACGGAATATGATGCTCCCAATGAAGTAGCATATTTTGAAATTGAGATAGGTGTTTACAAGCAAGAGGAAGTTCTTACTTTGTCTGTAATCAGTCCTGAGGATACTTCACCTTTACAACATAGTGATCCTATGATCTACATCAACCAGCAGGTTTTAGTAAGAAAGTTGAAACAAGATAGGCTTGTTTTAGGGGAAGAAACTGACTTGAGTAGTTTATTACTTCCTAACTGGTGCAAGATTCACTATCACAACCATTCGGAATTGACATGTCATTCATGCATAGATATTCTAGGTCATATAGATGAGTCACAACAAGAATGCCAAGAGGAACAAAAGACTCTCATCAATGAGTTCTCCTTCCAAGTTAAGGATGCAACTATTCTTACACGGGTTAATCTTTCTCAAGAAGAAAATTCCTTACCAATAGAGCAGACTCAGGTTTTAGGTTCTCAAGATCAAGAAGAAGTGGAATTATCTCAGTTTCATTTCAATACCCCTGCTCCAGATGCTCTACCAATGCCCAAGGTGTTAATCAAAGAAGAATTAGAGGGTAAGATAACTCAAGAAAGGATTCAGGAGATAGTTGTTGAACAAATTGGGAACATAGGAGATATATTAATTGAGCCTAGCCTCAAGATGATTGCTGATGATCAGCAAATGTCCAAGCTACCACAGGTCACATGTGACAAAATCCCTGTTGCTTCTAAGAAGAAAGAACTCCCAGCTAAAGACTAGTTATGGACTCTTAAGTTTGATGGTTCTAAGTCTAAAGCAAGAAGTGGAGCAGGGATTGAACTAACCAATCTGAAAGGAAAAGCTTACTTTGCTTCTTATAGATTGCAGTTTGGTTGCACTAATAATGTGCCTGAGTATGAGGCACTTGCAAGAGGGCTTATGTTTGCTCATAAGAATAAGGTAACTGCTCTGACAATAATGGGAGATTCTGAGGTGATTATGAAATAGGTACGTAGCCAATACACATGCCATAACAAAAGATTGGCTGCATATAGAAACAAGGTTTGGAATTTAATAGAAGATTTTGATGCCTTTGGGATTACTCTCATCCCAAGGGAAGTAAATGAAATTGCAGATGCTCTTGTTGTTGCTACTAGTACATTAGAGCCTATGCAAGACTCTAACTTGAAGAGGTTTTCGGTGGTGTTGATTTCAGTCCCAGTAATTCCTAACAATGTCAGACACTTCCAAGTATTTAATGATGATCAACACATTTTAGCCTTTTTGGAGAGTTTTGATTTTTTTGAAGGGAAAATAATTGATGACTCTGACAGGGATCAAGGAGACTAGAATCCAGAAAGTGACAATCCAGAAGGGATAATGGATTTAAAGAGTAATAACATCCCCAAAGGGATGATAGCATTAGAGAGGATATTTGATTCAGATCCACAAGCTTATCAAAGAATGCCTACAAAGAGTGAGGGAGTTAAGTATGAATCAGTTAATTTGTCTCACTCAGGTCCAGAAAGGAACGTTCTTATAGGGAAGACCTATCCTCAGGAAATAAAGGATGAGATAATCAAGGTCTTGAAGTAGAATATTGAAGCAATAGCTTGGAGCTATGATGACTTGAAAACTTTTGATACATCTGTGATCACACATACAATCCCTCTTAAACCAGAAGCTAAGTCGTTTCGCCAAAAGCAACGCCCAGTCAATGCATTAATCGAGCCTCTAATCCAGAGAGAAGTACAGAAGCTTTTGGCTGCAAGAAATTTTTTTCCAGTTAGACAGTCTACCTGGGTGGCTAATCTAGTTCCTCTGAGGAAAAAGAATGGTGAAATTAGGTTATGTGTGGATTTTAGAAATTTGAACAAGGCCTCTGAGAAGGATAACTATCCATTACCTTCCCTTGATGAAGTATTGCAAAAGGTTAATGGATCTCAGATGATGTATTTCTTGGATGGGTATTCAAGTTACAATCAGGTACTGGTAAGTCATGAGGATAGGATGAAGACTGCTTTAACTACAAAGTGGGGCACATTTGCCTGCAGGAGGATGTTGTTTGGTCTAATCAACGCTGGTGCTACTTTTCAAAGAGCGATGGATGTAGCTTTTAAGGATCTGATAGGGAAATGTATAATCATCTATGTTGATGATTTGACCATCTACTCTAAGAATAGAGAAGATCATGCTGCTGACTTGGAGAAGGTGTTAAAGAAATGTATAAGTTATGGTGTATTTGTCAACCCAAAGAAGTGTGTATTCGGAGTTTCTGAAGGGAAGCTCTTGGGTCACATTATTTCCATAGATCCTGAGCGAGTTTAGGCCGTTTTGAAATTAATAAAGCCATGTAGCAAGAAGGAAATGAGGTCTTTCTTTGGAAGGATCAATTTTGTCAGGAAGTTTACAATAGGGTTTACAGAGATTGTCAAACCACTTAACGAAGTGATGAAGAAGGATGTGAAGATTGAATGGAGTGAAGAGGCTAAATTTGCTTTCATGTAGGTTAAACAGTCTATATCTGAGGCACTTGTTTTGACAAGCCCAGATTATTTAAAACCCTTTTACATTTATTCTTTTACTTCTGAGCATTCATGTGCAACAGTTTTGACACAGAGAAGAGAAGAGAATGAGGAGAGGCCTATTGCTTTTATGAGCTCTCCATTTAAGAATTTAGAAGTAAGGTATTCATCAATAGAAAATAAAGCCTTTGCATTGGTGCGAGCAGTGAATAAATTCAGGCACTACATAATCCAAAGTCAAGTGATGGCCATAGTTCTAGATCTAGCTATGAAATCTCTTCTGATGCAAAGTGAATTAGGAGAACGAAGAGGAAAATGGATGGCCATTTTACAAGAATTTGACCTAGAAATTCATCCAATGAATCTTGTAAGAGGTCAAGGTTTGTCAAAGGCAACGACTGAAGTGGACAGAAGTATAACTTGCCAACAGTATACTGTGCAATCATTCACAAAAGATCCCTGGTATACAGATTTAGTCTTTTTTCTCCTCAATAACAAGTGTCCAGAAGGGATGAATGCTACTCAAAGAAGAGCATTGATGATGAAGAGTGCTCATTATATGCTTAAAGGGGGATCAATCTATAGGAAGAATTTTCAAGGAATCTATCTACGCTATTTGGATCAGCAAGAAGCTAAACATGCTATAAATGAGTTTCATGGGAGACATGGAACAGGACATGGATCTACTGATGCTTTGGCTCATCAGATTTTAAGGTCAGACTACTATTGGCCTTATGTATTTAGAGATGCACATCAACATTACAGGACTTGTCATGTAGGCCATTTGCCCAATGGGCACTTGATTTTGTAGGTGTAATTAATCCCAATTCTTCTGCAGGTCACAAATTCATCTTGACTGCAACGGATTACTGCACACGTTGGACGGAGGCCATGCCTTGCAAGAATAGCACCACAGAGGTGGTCATCAAGTTTTTGACAGAGAACATCACAACCAGGTTTGGAGTTCCATTTGCTCTGGTATGTGATAACGACCCTGCTTTTTCTTTTGCTGAGTTTATTTCATGGGCTTATGAACATAAGATTGTGTTAAAATATTCTTCCAATTATTACCCTCAAGGGAATGAAGTGGCTGAGTCCACAAATAAGAATTTATTGGAAGTTATAAAAAAGTTGTTAGAAAGTAACCCTAGGGACTAGCATACCCAGTTGAGATTTGCCTTATGGGAAAATCGAACCAGAATTAAAGCAGCCCTAGGGAATTCACCTTTTAAGTTAGTCTATGGCCAAGATCCAATCTTTCCCATTCATTTGCAAATACCTGTTCTGAAGTTCATGCAGGAGTTTTACAATAAGGATGATAGGATTGAGGTTAGATTACTTAACTTATTAAATATGGAAGAACAAAGAGATGCTACTTTGTAGCAATTCTCTAAACATCAGGTTGTTGTCAAGCGCTGGTTTGACAAGAAAGCCAAGATAAAATCCTTTAGAATATCAGATCTTGTGTTATTATGGGATAAGGGTAAAGAAAATAAGGGAGATCATCAGTAGTTTGATAGACTTTGGTTAGGTCCTTATCAAGTGGCTGAAATTTTGGGTGAGAATGCTTTTCGCTTGAGTACCTTAACAGGAGAGCCTGTTCCATTACGAGTTAATGGTCAGTTTCTCAAGCACTATTTTGGTGCATAGAAGGTCTGATGTTTTGGAAGAGAATGTACTATACTTTCTCATATGTAATTAAGTTTCTGGTGTTGTTTTTTTCTTTGTTTATTTTCTTTTGGTTATTTTGCTTGTTTGTTTTGTTTTGTCTTGTTTCATTGGGGATTCTTTATTTTTTTCATCTCAAGACTTGGGGTTGTTATTCAAAGTATACTACTGGTACTAGGAGAGAAATTGGTTTAGGTATTCTCATCATAATCATTGAAAAGGATTTCATTCTAGTTTGGGTTGGAAAAGTTATTAAGGATAGAAGATATAAATGTGAATATCTCATGAATTATGATCAAAGATCTGTCACCAAATTAGATAAAACATTTGCATAAGTAGATACCTATTTTGTTCTAGAATGACTCTATCTTTGATTCAAGTGAAAAATCAGATTCCAAGACTATCATGAAATCCATTGTAGTACTCAACCCACATCTTAGATTCATGAATCTGAGTATTTGAGAAAGATGCATAAAAGAATTTCCACAAGTAAAATTTAAAAAAAAAAAAAAGGAAGAAAGAAGAAGCAAGCTCAAATATTAAATGGGTAATCAAGTATCTCTATCGGGGATATGGACGCCTAGCTGGCAGTAGAGCAATGCTTTGTGAGAACTAGAGGCATCTCCATCGGGGCTATGGACGCCTGTTTGGTAGCGGAGCAATACCTAGGATTTTACTGCTCGATAGTTGAAGGACTCAACCTATGTAGCTTGAATCTTAGGTATAGTTGTTTACAAACAGAGAAAGTATCTACAAAGAATGATGCACAATATAAGCACACACTCAGATTCAGAAATAACTCATGTGCACATAACATCTGAGATTCCAACTCAAATTTATCCCACATATATCTGATCTTATTTAAGTTAAGGTGTTTATAAGCCAAATAGTTTTTGGGTGACTAAAATTTTCTTTGGGTATTTTGAAAATGGGTAAACCATTTTTGCAGCCGAGTCACCATTTGTTATGCCCTACATAACCACCCCATCTTTTGCCTTGGTCAAAATGGGTCCCCCTTTTGTGAGTTTTGTACTTAGTTGTTTTTGAAACAAAGTTTGGTGTCTTGTTTTGCCAAGTAGTTTGTTTTTCTTTTGTTTTCTTTGTCGGAGTCGGAGCTGGAACAAAATCGGGTTCTGAAAGTTCCTTTGAAACTTGTTTTGGTTTCCATCTCGGCAGTCTTTTATTTATATCTTTTGTTTTGTCTTCAGCGGAATCAGAGCCGGAATGGGTGTCAACTTAGTCTTTACTGAAAATTGCAAAATCACAATCAGCTCTGCCCTCGCCTCCGCTATTTTGACTTTTGGTTTTGGTCTTGTCTTTTTGTTTGGTTTTGTTATGTCGGTCTTTTGTTTTGATTTTAGTTGGCGGACCCAGAACCGGAGTGGGAATGGGGTTTGGAAATTTTATAAATTTGAGATTCCATTTTCATTTTAGTTCCGCCCCCGCCACTTTTTGTTGTTGACTTTTTGATTGAAGTTGCACTACAGATGAGTGTTCGTTCTTTTACAGTTCTGACTCCACCTTTACTATGCTTTAATTAATTAATGGTTGTTGCCAGTGTAGGTAGAGATTCACATATTTACCTTTATTAAGGGTTAAACCGATCATTATTGATATTGTTAAAGATCTAAGAGCACGAAAGAGCAGTAGCAGAGTTCGTTTGAGCAAATTGATCGAGATAGAGAAGGGATATTATGTGCGAATCAATTGAGAAAGTTAGCTCGGGTTAGTTTGCATTTGAGGTAGGTTTCTTATCTTTGTTGTTCTTTGTTGATTTACGGTCATGATTGTTGTGTTTTGTTTTATATTTGCTCGTATGTTCAATCATTTTGTTTTAAGGCAAATCTATGATTATTGATATGATTGAATGGGCAGGTTCTTGTTTATCTTACTTTAATCTTTGTTTTCTTGTACTTTCATGTTGTTTCTTTCTATTTTTAGGTGTAGTCGCTTTCACATCTTAATCGTGATTGCATCGTGTTTGTTTTGGTTTGCAGTAGATTAGATTAGATTAAGGGTTTTTAATGGCGTTTGTTAAAGTTAGAGATTTATAGTGGGATGGATTAATGATTTATAGTGAGTGAGGGTAGATTAGATTTATTGTTTAATTAGGGTTTCATCGTATGTTTTCGGTTTGGTAAAATGGAAAGGTTTAAACCTATGCCCTAGTTTTTATAGGGTTTGTTAGATTAGAGTTTCGTATCGCTTGATGATCACAGTTAAATAAGATTTAAATAATGGCCCTAAAATGCAAATTGTTCCCCACGGTCATATGAGTGTAGAGTTTTAAAGCTCCTTTTCCATTTTAAAGCGACCAAGGTTTTAATCATGAAGTTGCATTGAAAATGAATAAAGTATTTGATGACGTCATGATTAACATAGCCAGAGGTGGGGTTGGAATTGATTATGAACTTAAGAGTTTTGTTTTACAAAAGTCATCGATTCCATTACTATCTCATTTTTGACTCCAAGTTCTAAAAGGTTTTCTTGAAGTTATGATAACATAGGTTGAGGTGGGATTGCAATTGATTATGAACTTAAAAATTTTGTTTTGTGAAAGTTATTGATTCCATTTCTATCCCGTTTCCAGCTCCGAATGTAATAAAAGTCTTCTTTGAAAAAGTAATGATAACCTAGACGGGAGCGGAGCCGGAGTTGAAACCAGATATGAAAATTGGAAAATTGAAAGAAAATCAAATCTTTTTTTTATTCCTATTCCGGTTCTGACCACTATCCTAGTTCCGACCCCAAGCCCGTTTGTTATTAGGTGAAGTATCTTTATTGGTTTTTTGCTCTGAGTCTGGCAGAGTTGTAAAAGAGATTGTTTTGAGTTTCTATCTGGTTTCGACTCCAATGTATGTGTAACATGTATGTTTTAAAAGCATGTTTTATGATGATATCTAAAGATCTAATTAGAGGTTTTGCTTGCAGGAAAATTGAAAGATGTCAAGAACATTAGGAGAGGATGCTCGAAGGAATCAACTGGCTGGAACATCAAAGACAACACCAAAAATAAAGAAAATGAAGCCTGAACAACTGCCTTATACATTAAGGTATAATCACAGGAGTCCTGTTGTGAAGATGAGCAAGGTGGAATCAGATTGGTCGGATATCACTGATACCA
Source organism: Sequoiadendron giganteum (assembly GCA_007115665.2). Lineage (NCBI taxonomy): Eukaryota > Viridiplantae > Streptophyta > Pinopsida > Cupressales > Cupressaceae > Sequoiadendron > Sequoiadendron giganteum. The sequence continues at coordinate 219,964,894 of CM021100.1, forward strand.
GTCTAGGTCCATACAACTTTGAGGAATGGTATTCAGAGGCATTTGACAAGGATATTACCTTGACTACGGAAAGAATTGTCAGCTTTGGGTTAGCTCATGTTACTTTGTTTCCTATATCTGTCCAGTGCCTGGAGTTAATCATGACAGTAGCCAGTGCTTATAATCCTGCTACAAGACTATGCCTAGATTCACAAGACAATGTGATTATTAATCTCACTCCTCAAGCATTTCAGACTATATTTGATGTTCCAAATCCGAAGAACTTGGTACAATTAAATGAGGCAGAGGCCTTGGAGAAATATAGTAAGTATAAGGGCTCGAATAAATCTCACTTGAACAAGAAGTGGTTGAAGACAAAAAGGAAATCTCTAAGCAAGCTTGTAGATCAGCCAAAGAGGGCAGATTTCTATGAAGACGTAGCAAGATTGATTGCGATGTTGTCTAGGGTGTTTGGAAAGAGGGATCCATTTTACTTCAAGGAGTGGATGTTTCCTTCTATTCAAACTATCTTGAAATGAAAACAACGGTTTGACTGGTCAATGATTGTTTCTGATGCTATACATGATCAGTTGACCAGGATCAGAGAAACCGAGTATTTCTTTATGACCTCTTACATTGTATATGCAGTAGCAAGAGTGAGTGTTTTCCCAAGTCTGAACAAAGTGGGTATAATGGGAACTTTGGATGGACAAAAGAAGGTATGGGAGCACTATGATCAATTATCTCTGTAGGTTGTTGAGACTCATTTCAGAAGATTCAATGATGCATCTTTATATGTGGTCATCAATCAGTTGAATGGAGATGCAGGATACAGGTTAAGTCAAGAAGCCATGGCATTCATTGCTGAATGGGGAAGTTGGTACATCCAATACCCCAAATTTACATACTTCAGATTGTTTGGTTTTGAAGGTCATCCCTATTTACTTCCAAGATGTTGCAGTAACAGGATGGTGTTAATGGAATCTGTATATTAGGATATTGGAGTCAATGCTCGGTTTGGCATTAAGCATAAAACTGGATGTCATAGATTTCCCATGAAGTTGGGAGAATATAGCTATCAACACTTGAAGGGAACAAAGGTGGTCTGTAATGAGTTGATACAATTGAAATTGGGATTGTATATAGCTAGTAAGTATTTTGATCCGAAGAAGAAGATGTATACCTTGTTACCTTCAGTGTTCACTAGACATTTTAATATGTTAGAAGACTTTTGGTGTGATCGGAAAGATGAGTATGACTTGAGGAAGAAGAATTATGAGAGATTATCAGTCTCACTCATGCCAGAACTTGGTATTAAAGAAAATATTCCTGAAACCTTGGTGGATGATGGAATTGTATTAGATCCCTCATATGAAGCCTTGAACATTGGCACCAAAAGCTTAGATCCAATAGACTGGGATGAGGAAGAAACAATTGATATTAAGAAAATTGGAAGAATAGTATTGGATAGGAGTGTGCAATGGTTAATGTTGAGAACTCAAGCTCCTCAAGGACCAGTTCTTAAAAAGGGTAAAGGATATAAGAGACTTAAGAGAAAGACACCTCCCAAAGAGTCATTAGAATTCCTTCCTCCGGATGTCAAAGCAATAGAACTTGAGGTGGTGGATGAAGAAGAAGAAGCACCAGAGGGAGATGTTCCATTAGGATCTGCTGGTTCAACACCTATATTGGGTGATTTGTCCGCATAATCCCCACTTACAAGAAAGAAGAGTAAAGAGGTTCAAGAAGGAGCTCTTCATAACATGGCTGAAACTGCTAAAGGAAAAGAAGTGGAGGAAGAATTTGTAGAAGTTGAGACAAATTCAGATGAAACTCTATCAAAGAAAGATATGCAGGAGAGTATGCTTCCAGAGGAGAATATTGAGCAGACCTTAACACAAGAAGAGCAATGGAAGATGTTTGAAGATGCTACAAGATATTCTAATGCAAGGGCTGCAACAGAGAAACAAAAAGAAATGGAGGCAAAGGTACAAGCTAATTCTCTACTTCACCAGCAACAATTACAGTCAAAACAAGTTGAAATTAAGGTAGTAGATGATGAAGTAGAGAAGCAAAGGAAGCAATGAGAACATGAGCTCAAAGTTAAAGTAGAAAATGACAAGTTAGAGTTGATACAAAAGATCCATGATCTTTAGAAGGAGAAAGCAAGAGACTGGAGGGAAAAAGAGATCTTGGTTGCCAAACTAAAACTTGCAGAAGAAGCTCGACAAAAAGAGGAAGGAGCAGAAAAGATAAGGAAGGAAAAGGAATTCGAGGAGCTGATTAAGAAACAACAAGATGAATAAGCAGAAGCTGAAAGACTTAAGACTTTGGAAGCAGAAAGATTAGAAAGGGAAAAACTAGAGGCCTTAGAAAAAGAGAAGTTGGAAAGGAAGGCTCTAGAAAGGGAAGCTTTGGAAAAGGAAAGAGTAGAGAGAAATTGGTTGGAGGAAAGAAGAGGAAGATAAGAATATACAAGAACAGAAGGATAGAGAAGAGGCTGAAAAGCTTGTACAAATGCATATACTATAAGACAACAAGAGAAAGCAAGGGTTGAATCCCAATCTCAAGACAGTATGCAACCACCTTCTACAGTTATTGCTCCCTCTTCCTCCATGATGACTACTGCTCCAAGTGCTCCTACATGGCTAAAATTGGACCTACAAAAAAGGGCAAGAACACCTCCACAACCTCTCAATCGGGAGGACATGATGAAGGGAATTGAGTAGGAAAGGCCTAAGAAGAAGGCTAAAATTCTACATTCTACCAGACTCATAGATAAAGGGGAGATAGTTGCTGAATGTGCCATGCCTATGACAGAAAAGGAGGTGGGGGATATGCAGCTAACAAACTATCATCTGAGTACGGTCAATTTGGGAAGACCCACTAGGAATCAACAAATGGATTTGATTGATGTAGTGGCTTCAACAACTAAATCAAGAATGATGAAGGACAAGCAAAAGAAAGATGAGCTTAAAGCTCAATTGGGTCAGTTGCATTCATTCTTGAAGAGTGTCTCCTCTCCAAGGTCACAACAAGTTGCAACCATTGAGACTCTTGTTTTGTTAAGCAAAAAGGAGGTAGATGATTTGGTGCAAGTTAGAGGTAAGGTGGAGATGGTAGACAAATGGATAGAAAAATTGAACCAAGAGGTAGGTGAGGTTTTAGCAAAAGGATTTGAAGCCTACAAGGAGGAAGAAGGAGTAATAAAAGAGATGCATCAATAGATTGAAGCATCAAAAGAACAAGAAGAAGAGTATAAGGAGTATAGTGAAAATTTAGAAAAGGTAAATACATTGCCTCTAACCACTCTTCTAGAACAATCCATACTTGAGGAAGATAACAAAGACTTTATAGAGATGAATTCTCGCATACTTAAGTTTAGGACTAGATTTTTGAGCAAACACAAGGATGAGATTCAGGAAATAGTTAATAATTTAACTGAACAGTTGGAAGAGTTGGAAGCAGTCATGGCCATAATTGTAGATGTGAATGTAATAACAAAAGATGGCATGCCTTTGATTCAGGTTAAAGAGAAATGGGATGAAATATTTCAAGGACTCATGCAGGAGAAGGATGATGGAGAAGACTTGGTAATAGATCGGCTTGTAGAAGTCAAAGAAGAGATAAAAGTTGTAGGGAGAGAATTGATGAAAATGAAAAGTATGAAGGAGTTTGCTGCAGTTGAGCTAGATCGGATCAAATTTGAAGATGACTGGATTGATGGACCAGATATGGATACTTTATAGCAAGTCGTCACCAGCTACGATGAGTTCATGACAGATCCAACTTCACATGCATGAAATCCTTGCATGCATGATTTTTTTTATCTTCCTTGCATGTTGCATGCATACAACACTGACAGTCTTGGGGGTGCATGACTTCTTTTCTTTTCTTCTGTGTTCTATTTTTAGTTAAACTAGATGTCTAATGTAAGAACTCAAGATCAAATTGATCTGAGTTTCCAAGAAAGTTGTTGTTCCTGAAAAGGTGGAAAGCCTAAAATAGAAGTGAAGTTCAGACTTTTGTATATCTATAAATACTAGATGGGTATCATATTGTAAAAGTTGGCTAATTGAGAATTGGATTGGATTACCTAATGCTAGGAGATAGAATTTTGTAGTGATTTTACAGAGATACATTGTACTTGGTCTTTTACAGTTAATAGAATTACAGGTTTACACGAAATATGGTTTTTAGAATTAAATTGTTTGTTTGATAAGATTGATAAGTTATAATCTATCTGTATGCAGTGATTGTAGTTTACATAAGTAAAACTTGAGGATTTGAATATTTGTGTTGAGGCTTTGTGAGGACTTGAAAATGGAAAAGAGAAAGAAGAAAATGACTTTTTTCATTGGATAGATTTTGAAGATTCCTGGGCTTGAGAAAAAAAGTGGCCACATAAACCCATTTTGGACCCTCATCTTTGTGCACTTACCCATGTATGTCATGTGCATGAAAAATTAATCTTTTTTCTAAGTGTGTATCACAATCTAGTTATATTAATACATGTCGGTAGAGCTATACATTTAGATGATATTATGTTGTATTTAAAATTTGATTCTATGTATCTTATATTTTAATGAAGCTATAAAGTTTATAACTTGATGTTATAAATTAAAATTAGCATGTTATTATATACATGTATATTTTCATACTTGTAAATTATGTACATATTTTCTTCATGTCCTAAGTTCAAATTATTTCATGTCTTATGGAGTTTCACCTCTAATCCACCTATGAATCATATTATACATTAAAGTCATCATCATATTTGTATACAAAATCAACATTGTATGTAGCGAGAAATTGGTTGGAGGAAGAGGTTGAGGAAAGAAGAGGAAGATAAGAATATACAAGAACAGAAGGATAGAGAAGAGGCTGAAAAGCTTGTACAAATGCATATACTATAAGAACAACAAGAGAAAGCAAGGGTTGAATCCCAATCTCAAGACAGTATGCAACCACCTTCTACAGTTATTGCTCCCTCTTCCTCCATGATGACTACTGCTCCAAGTGCTCCTACATGGCTAAAATTGGACCTACAAAAAAGGGCAAGAACACCTCCACAACCTCTCAATCGGGAGGACATGATGAAGGGAATTGAGTAGGAAAGGCCTAAGAAGAAGGCTAAAATTCTACATTCTACCAGACTCACAGATAAAGGGGAGATAGTTGCTGAATGTGCCATGCCTATGACAGAAAAGGAGGTGGGGGATATGCAGCTAACAAACTATCATCTGAGTACGGTCAATTTGGGAAGACCCACTAGGAATCAAATAAATGGATTTGATTTGATGTAGTGGCTTCTAACAACTAAATCAAGAATGATGGAAGGAAAGTAGAAAGATGAGCAAGCTCAATTGGGTCAGCTTGTATTCATTCTTGAAGAGTGTCTCCTCTCCAGTCAGCAACAAGTTGCAAATTCATTGAGGACTCTGTTTTGTTAAGCAAAAAGGAGTAGATGATTTGGTGCAAAGTTAGTGTAAGGTGGAGATGGTAGAAAATGGATAGAAAAATTGAACCAAGAGGTAGGTGAGGTTTTAGCAAAAAGGATTTTGAAGCCTACAAGGAGAAGAAGGAGTAATAAAAGAGATGCACTAACAGATTGTACATCAAAGAACAAGAAGAAGAGTATAAGGAGTATATAGTGAAAATTTAGAAAAGGTAAATACATTGCCTCTAACCACCTTTCTAGAACAATCCATGTAATTTGAGAAGATAACAAAGACTTTATAGAGATGAATTCTCAGGATACTTAAAAGTTTAGGGACTAGATTTCGAGCAAAACATAGCGATGAGATTCAGAAATAAGTAATAATTTAACTCCAACGGGGCTTGAAGAGTTGAAGGGCCTACATGGCCATAATTGGTAGATGTGAATGTAATAACAAAGATGGCATGCCTTGATCTCAAAGTTAAACAGAAATGGATGAAACATGCTCAAGGACTCATGAGAAGGATGATGAGAAGACTTGGTAATAGGATCACTTGTAGGAAGTCAAAGAAGAGGATAAAAAGTCAGAACTGATGAAAATGAAAAGTATGAAGGAGTTTGCTGCAGCTAAGCTGGATCAGATCAAATTTGAAGATGACTGGATTGATGGGCTAGAGATGGATACTTTACAGCAAGTCTTCACCAGCTACGATGAGTTCATGGCAGATCCAGCTTCACATGCATGAATCCTTGCATGCGTGATTTTTTATCTTCCTTGCATGTTGCATGCATACAACACTGACAGTCTTGGGGGCGCATGACTTCTTTTCTTTTCTTCTATCTTCTATTTTTAGTTAAACTAAACATCTAATGTAAGAACTCAAGATCAAATTGATTTGAGTTTCCAAGAAAGTTGTTGTTCCTAAAAAGGTGGAAAGCCTAAAAATGAAGTGAAGTTTATACTTTTTGTATATTTATAAATACCAGATGGGTATCATATTGTAAAGGTCAAATAATTGAGAATTGGATTGGCTTACCTAATGCTAGGAGATAGAATTTTGTAGTGTTTTACGGAGATACATTGTACTTGATATTTTACAGTTAATAGAATTACAGGTTTTCTCAAAATATGGTATTCAGAATTAAATTGTTTGTTTGATAAGGCTGATAAGTTATAATCTATCTGTATGCAGTGATTGCGCTGAACATAAAAGTTTCTTGAATGATGAAAGTCATTTGAAGGAATCAGATTTAAGGATTATCTTATTAGATTGTCATTGAGTTGAAGTTATTAAAAAGGTTGTTGATCTATAATCTTGATGATGAATGAATGTGTGTTGTTTTGAAACCCTTGAAATATTTGTGAAGAGTAATTGTGAAGTTAATTAAGCACCTAAAATGTATGCGGTGGTATAGATTATGCTATAGATTGTGTCATCTTATGGTTTTATGATCTGTTAGGAAACATTCATTGTTGAAGGTATATGTCCAGATACTAGATAAATTTGATTCATACTTACTGGTTTACCCCTTTGCCCTATCTTTTTCTTTTATTTGAAAACCCCATTGATTTACTAAAGCAGTCGAAAAAAAGAATGAGTCATTGCTTGAATCTTTTGTTACCAGCACAGGCCCCTTGAATATTACAGTTGCATGAACCGATTGAGTGACACCAAATAGTTGAGAACCAACTACCAGGACCTTGGGAGTTAGGCTACTATATGTTGTCTTTCTTTTTCAAGAGAAATAGAGTAGAAATATTATACGTTTTATCGTTGTTTTAGTCACTTTCATCACCACAAACCATATAGGTCTCCTTGTTCTTTGCTTCACATTTGTTACAGGAATTCACCTTCATTGATATCCTGGCACAATCTCTATATAATCTCGAGGTAAGTCACTTGGTATGGTGTCAGGGATCCAAGGTGGGTAAAAGGTCCCGAAACATGGTAACTTTAAAATTTTCATCAAGAATCCTTTTAATTCCAGGTACTAAAGGTCGCACAATAGGTGTATCTAGCGAATCAAAATCTACTGGTGCATCATTTTGCATAGCCATCAAATGATCTTCAAATGTTTTTTCACAAGATTTTAGTTCATGTGTCCTTTAGAAGAAGGTAACATAATCAAATGCATCCATTACAAAATAGTTTCATTTAAAATGAGTCTCCTAAAGCTTGCAAAATTTTCCAATGGAAATGCCTTCTATTTAAAATGTGACAAATTTAAAGATTTGATATATTGTATAATCTATCTTAAAGCATTTCAAGAAGTATTCTATGAACTTAGAAATTATTTTTTTAATATAACTAACTTACTAGTTTTATTTGTTTGTGCAGAAGCATGTAACTAATTAAAAATATGTTGTTTCTATTTATACAAGAGCTCATTTTCTTTGCTACCTGCATTCCCTTGGTTAGCGGAATATAGGGTATATTAGTTTGCTGAGAAGAACATGCTATACTTTTTAATTTGTCTCTGGTGTCCATAATGTTATAAGAAAAAATAATTTATCAATAGGCTATATATTGTGTGGATTTTTGGCTAAAACTTGTCTCATGCCGCAAACAAAGAGACACTAAACAATATTTCGTTATTCATTTCCGATAAATTAAACTTTAATCACTCACATTTAATATCAAATCTTCAATTAGATTATATTTATAAACCTGATATTTTTAGATCCACTTTTTATTTATCGTGAATAGATTTGAAGCAGTGGTTGGAGGGAGATTGGATTTGGTTCATCTCACTTAAAAAAAATCTATTGTGGTAGGGCTTCATAAATGTTTCCTACAAACTCTACCCATTTTTCTCATTGGCATGATTGACTTAAATATCATAAGCATGTGAATTGAATTATTCTCCCTTTGCCGTATTTCAGATGTCATCATATTCATATTACATCATCTGATCAATCAACCATAGAAGATCATGTGGGAGGGAGAAATCATATTTTTCTCCATGTTGATCAGGTTGACAGTGATATGATCCACACTTGATGTAGATCCTTAATATAAGGATGCAAAATAGTTGTTTGTAGTCGATAGAAAATGTTTGAAGTGTCTAAGTTGTTTTACTTGACTTAAAGATAGTGAAGGGCCTCACTAACGTGTTGAGTAAGAAAACCCTCTTATGATTTCTTGATGTGCAAAAACCCTCTTAAGTAGGAATTTTGTTCTTAAGAAGAGTCCTCCTACAATGCTTGGTGATGTTAATTTTGAAGGCCACCTCCTTTTATATATTTTTAGCAATGTGGTTGGATCGAGTGTAATCTTGTGTTTGTGGTTAATTTTGTAGCCAAATAGCAAATTTGAAACACAAAAAAACAAATGTTTGAGTGTATCAAATTATCAACCCAACGCATTGGCAGCCATCATCAAGTGGTAATTTTGGGGACTCATGTTTTATATATGTTCAAAACATTGAAGATGTAATTCAATATTTTTTCATTAGTTTGAAGACATTCACAAAGAAGACTATCATTAGTATAAATGACTAGTTTTTAGGTCATATTGATGACTTAAAACATAGACAGGTAAAATCCTACAAAAATATTCTCTTGAAAATTGTTCGTGAAATCCTTCAGTACTTAATACATTTAATATTTTGTGGAATATTTTACATTATCAACTATCAATAAAGTTGGATAATCTATTTTAAAAGTGGTAGAGTCTATGTTCATTTACCAAAAAACATAAATGTGAAAGAAAATGGAGATGGAAATAACATAAGAAATGATGTTCAAACATGGTGAGATTCAAGATGGCACTCTCACATGCACTTCAATATGTTCCTTAACCAAGATAAATAAACAATAGACTGATAAACTTTGTGGTCTTAGAACACATGGCCTTGGCTCCTATGTACCTGGTGTATGCAAAGCAATTGTCAATAGTCTTAATTGTTTCAAATTAACTAAAATATTTACATAATTAAATCAAACTAATAGATACAATTTGCATTGTTCGGTGCAAAATAGGGGCTTAGCTCCTTCACACCTTTTGTGCATGCAAAGAAATTGCCAATATGTCTTAAGTTTTAACAATGATGCAAAAAACAATTTCAACAAATTATTTACATATTTAAATCAAACTAATAGATAAAATATGCATTGTTCAGTGCAAAATTGATTATGACTTATTTCTACATTGTTCATGCCTTGCAGGCCTTGGATCCAGGTCCAATTTGGACCTGGTTTGAGTTTCACATCAGTCCATGTGGGGCTTCTACAAGGCATGCCATTTACTTTGTGGGTTTGTCCCAGTTGAACCTATAATGAATTTCAATGAGTTTCTTATAACCCAATACAATCCCACTGTAGTTTGACAAGTTTGGAATTATTTTCTTATAAGTGATAAAATAAAATTTAAATCAGTGCAAAAGTGAAGAGACAAATAATAAAGAGTTTAACCGGTGCTTCTTTGGCCTTTCGCCCATCCCACATCTTGATTGTGTCCTTAATGGTGTATGGGCAATTATATGACAATTCTTACTTGAGCATGGGTTGAATTAAACACCTGGAATTTCAACCAAGTGTAGTGCATGAAAATTCACATTCCTGCAATTACATGCTACCAATCTTATATTCTCAGCTACAATTCCTCTCCAACACCTACTTTCACTTTCTTATAAAACCTATATCATTTTTCATGTACTTAACTTCTTCTTTAACTATGTAAGAACAAAATTCATGAAAAGGAAGCAAACTATGTGCTGTCCCATTTCATACTAGCACATGAAATCATTGACTACACAATCATCACAAATGAAATATATACAAATCATTCATTCAATTTTCTTGCACCAAATCTGTATTACAAATATTTTGAAAATTTTGCAAAAAAGCTTGTATATATTTCAAACTACACTTATTTACCATGTTTACTTTTATATAATATTCTGTCGGCGTAACCCTTGCATCCCTCTGATGCAAGTGATAGTTGAATTATTTTTAATTAGAAACATTACAATTATTTAAATATATATATATATATATATATATATATAAACAAGAGTTGCTAGGCACTATATATTTATATTACTATCATGGAGCCGGAGGTGTTGCTTTACACGGTGTTTTGCTACTAAATTTTACCTAAATAAATAAGTGTAATGGATTTATTTCCTGAACATGAATATGGTAACATCTATTGCTGTAAAATTTAATATAGTGTTGTTTCATGAGTTTATTTAAAAGATAGTTGCAGATTTTTCATGTGATCGTATTTCGTGCAACACACTCTTGAAGGTAAAAACAAACTAATAACATTTGTTAATGCTCTAAATCGATCTCATAAGAGATAAAAAACTGATGTTGATATTTTAAAAAGAGGGCACGATTTAAAACCAGAAGGGATGCAACTTCATGATTACTAGAATGCCTCAGATTCATTAATACAAACAAAGGATTCTTAAAATAAGTGCCACAATTTTCTAAAAAGAGGCGATTAAAAATTTGAAGTAATACATTATCTAATTAAACTTTAGATTCGCTAATAAATAAAAATTCAAGTGAAATGGTGCAACTCTATTAAGAATGGTAGAAAAAAGGATGATACAATTTAGTAAAAGAAAGAATTTGATTCTTTGAAACATTAATTATGTTCATTAAAAAAAATACACAGGAAAGCATTAACTTCATAATGGTACGATCTATTGAAAAGATGCACATCAACATATCTTGTAGAAAATTTTATCATCTCCCTATGCTTCACTTCAACTTTGGAAGCTTCTACAAACAATTTTCCACCAAATCAAGACATTCAAAAACTGTAGCATAGTCATTGACAAGCTAGTGGTCATGCCAAAGAAAAGGGGTTTTCCCTCGATTTAATACATTCATCTAGTTGGGAAAAATATTTATGGGAACTCCACTACTGCCTATTTCTATTGTACACCAAAAAACCTTCAACAATGCTAGGCTCCCCTATTAACAAAGCATGTACTATATGCGAAAGGCAGCATGGGCTTGAAAATTTTCTCTTTCCTCGAGGGATACATGTTACTCTCTTTCTAGAATCGTCCAAATGAGAGTGGAAAAAAACCATGTTGTGTAACATGGAACTTGTAGCTTCCCCAACCTGTGCAGGAGTAAGAATGACAATGGCCCAACGCAACTCATGAATTTCATGCAATCTTTTCCCTTTAGTCACTCCAAAATCTCAAGGATTTGAGTTCCAATCAATCTCTCTTTGTATCCCATCTTTCTCAATGGGTCCAACCTGCACCTCAAGTTCTTTAACTATAGTAGCCACCTCATTTGTTATAAAAAAACTTGTCTATGTGATTAATGAACATTTTATTCATACCATTTAGACCAAGTGAAGTGCACATAATGATGGAAAGCTATTTGTAGATGTCAATGTTTTTGAACATGAAATAATCAAGACTTGAGAAAATCTTGTAGCCTTCCTTCAACATCACTTTCAATCCCTACATTAGCATTTGATATACCATATTTACTAAACACGAAACACTAGAACTGAAGACTATGTCTGAATACAAAAGTAGTGGATTATCACTCCCTGTTTCTTTCACATCAACTTGGTGATGCAAGGACATGTTCCTCTATGAGATATTCTAGGTAAAACCCCCCTCTGGTAATTTGATCACATTGTACAAGTTCTTTTTTCCATTATAAATAGGATTTTCATTATAGAAAGCCACATGATCATTTTCTTGAGAAACATTAATAACCTCCTTGGCTATCTTTGTACCATTTTCCTAACATTTCTCCTCCTCCACACCAACAAGCTCCATGTCAACACCCCCACCATTCTAGGCATAATTATCCTCAAATAACACAATATCGTCCAAAGCCTTACCAAGGCCAACATCATCAAACTCAATCACTTGTAATCTTTCATACAACTCTGCCAACTTTAAACCACTATCATTTTCATCATCTGCCCCATCTTCTAAAGATAGATTTTGCAGCAGCTGAAATTGTTGTCACATTTCCACCAATTCCTCATTTGTAAGAACTACACCCTCCAAGGTAGATCTATCATCACCTATAACCTCTTGCTCAACAAGCCCATAACACTTTCCATGACAAATTTTAACAAAGGAATTCTTTAGAATCTCTTTACCTCAAGTAGATACTAAGAAGCTATTGATGGTGATATCTTTATACATCCCCTTCTAGAACAACAATAGGGCTTCGAATATCAACATCAAATGCACCCATTTCATTCTTCAAAGCTTCCTGCTTAGAGGCGTTATTGTTAGAGATGCTCGTGCAGTGCAAAGACATCCATGTGGCGTATAAACATCCACGTAGGGCACTTACATCCTTGAAATATTCTCACGTTTGGAACCTACAGAGGCATTACATTTCCCATTGGGAGTTGACTTGTAACTCCCTCTTCAATTGAGCGACCCGAAGATGGCTATTTTCTTCTCTATACTTCATATTCACTCATTCTCAGTCCATTTGACAGTGGGATCTCTTCACATCCTCTATTTAATCCCTTCACAATCCCTCTTCCGATCTCTCCAGAAGCTCCAAGCAAATTCTTCTCCATCTATTCAATCTTCATTAAACACTTTACACTTCATAGCAGGGTATGTGCAGGATCATGATGGGCCAAAAAGTGGCGATATCTAAGTGATATGATTGCCCATGTGGTTGACGACTTTTTTTTAACCCAAAATTGATGAAACAAAAATGGTTTTTAAAGGAGATTCTCAGCTTTCCACCAATATAAATTATGCTTTACTTTGAATTTAATAAATAATTATTATTCATTTTCTATTTGAATTACGACTAAAGTCCTGACTGATAGGCTCATTGAAAAAATATATAGCTTTCAAATGGTATCATATATTTTGAATCCAAAATATGTGTCACATTCTATGCTTCACATACTATAGGATGAAAAAAAAAATTGAATTTCATGAAGTTTTTACCAAGTTAAGGTTGTCAAACATACGAGTTTTTATATTTTTTAAAATTTGTAATAAAAAATTCATAATTAATTGTTTTTTTGGAAACAAATTACAAAAAAATATGCATCACATTAGGAAATGAGTCCCCTACTTATATTTAAGATATTTTTAAAAAATATTATCATTTTATTGTGGTTTGGGTGGTCAGACAAATGCCTACTTCTTATTTTTTCCCTAAAATTGAAGTACTACTACATTGAAATTTCAAATTTTCATAAAATATATTGTTTTTTTTTTCAAATAAACCTAGTAGTTTAGAAACTAAATTGAATTTTGTACAGATTCTATTCTTACATATTTTTGAAATAATATAGATAACTTATTCAAATTTTTATGTCAACTTGCCTAACTCTGATTTCCTGAATTTTATTGCCACTTAAGGGCCTGTTTTCTCCATGATGATCCTGCACATACCCAACAGCAACATAAAAACTCCATCACTTTAGTAGAGAAAGTGTTGAACAAACACCATTGCAACAGAGGCTTGAGTTCCTCTCATTTTCTCCTCCACAAGCCTTGAGCACTTTAGACAGAGGTGGTAAGCTTTTAATCCTCTTCTCTATTATTTGGTTGAGTAGCATAACACTATTTTGTAGTGCTTTTGTGTATTGCACTTCATTTCCTACATTTATCTGTACCTATATAGTTGTTCATGGAGGTGGAAACACCAAAATAGGGGTTTGACTGAGGCAAACCCTTATACAGCCCCAACACTTTCTCTCTTTCTTGTGTGCACGTAATAAAGACATTCACACATTGGAAGCTTCATCATTCACATAGTTGTAATTGTTTCCTTTCCCTTCTTCTCCTTGTCTTTATCACTTCTATTTCACCTCATTCTAGTTCTATCTCATTATATTTCTTTATTGCATTCTAGGAGCTCTCAAAAATTAGCTTAGAATCATTTACTTTACTTTTGTGGCATACTCTCTTTTTGGTCTATACAAGATGCTAGCGCACCTCTGGGATGTCAGCGCGCCGCGCTATAGTCCGTGTTTTGAGTTGTCATCCTTTGGTCAAGAGCTTGATGGTTTTTCTGGAGAATCTCTATGACCTACTCCTTCTAGTTCTAGAATTCTCCTCGCTATCCTTTGAGGTACTTTAGGGTAGTTCGCCCCATGAGGCTCTCTGGTTAAAGAGATCTCATGAGTAGCGCATCCCCCTTCTCTACACATACTTATACATTTTTGCACTTACATTTTTGTAATTAAGAATCAACAATTTAGATTGGTACACATGTTAGCTCTTGAAACATAACTCATATTATTCTCAAAGGTTTTTTAAATGTCAAATTGAATTAATTTGTCTAGACACTGATTCACGCCTCCTCTCAATGTCTCACGTACTCCAATATCAAGAAGAAAAATAAAAACAAAATTAAACAAGGAAGTATGATGGTTGAATTTGATACTGAAGATGATGATGATTTATGTCATAAACCGTTTCTAAAAAAATCTTTGGAATATGTAAAAAATAATGATGTCTAAATAATCAGTTCAAGTGTTACTTATAACATGACCAATGATTTATCTACATCAAGTGAGAAATGTAACAAATAAATCAAGAGACACTATTATATTGAGAAATGATTCACAATTATATGTTGGAGAATTTGGTAGAGATCATATGAATATTCTAACCCAAGGTAAAGCATATATTGTGAACATTTTACATGTCCTAGAACTGAACACAAATCTTCTTAGTGAGAAAAATAAAAAGATTATTTTCAAACAAGGAACTTATAAGTTTCTTGATAGTAAAAAAGGGGTATATGATTGATATATGATAAGGTGGTTGTTTTATTTAAGGAATAACTCCTCTAAAGCCTTAGATTCAAGTTCTATTTAAAAAATAGTTGTAGCATGAAAGGAATGACCATACCAGCCTAGAGAAACTAAAGTAAATATTTAATTAATATATTATGGGATATGGTATTCCATCCATACATATATAGATAAGTTTTTTTGTGAAGCTTGTGTAATGGGAATTAACATAGATGAAAAAAATTGGGAAATCCTATAGATTTTCCAAAAGGTGGTAGTTATTTCATTCTAATATTTGTGGAATAATGAAGATAGTTTCCATTATGAAAGATCAATATTTCATGAGATTCATTTATGACTTTACTTAATAGGTATGGATCCAATTTAACTACATAACAAGTATAGAGAAATTGATCTTTTCAATGAGTTTATACACATACTTGAGAATGATTGTGATGAAAAAAATTAAATTTTAAACTCAGCTATAAGGGAAAGAGTGTGCCTTAGAAAAAATTGAGAAATTTTGTAAACAAAAGATATTTAAGAGTCAAATTTTAGATCCATATACTCCACACCAAAATAGAGTAGATGAATGAATGAACATAAAACCTCAAGAAAAAGATAAATCAATGCTCAAGTCTTGTAATATTGAAGATAAATTGTGGGGAGAAGCAATTTGTATAGTAGCTTATTTGATTAATTGATGTTTGAATAGAAACTTGGAAATCATCTCTTCATAAAATATATGGTTAGGTAGGAAACCATCAGTGAGGTATTGAATAGTTTTTACACACTATTTTAATTATATTAAAAACTATGTTTTCTCTTTGCCTTTTCATTTGTGGTGCTTAGCTAAAAAGTGGGGAATCACAATTAGGCTATTTTATTTTCGAAGACCTTGTCAAATGTTCCTATCACACTTGATCTAATGAAATGAATTTATTAGAGGAATAATTTTTTAATACCATGAAACTTTAGTTCATAATCCGTCACATATTGTTGGTGAGTTGTGACAAGATATTATTTTTGTTTTGTTTTGTATGTGGAAATGAATTTTCAAAGGTATTTTGCAAGATATCTAATGTGATGAGTAGCCTTTTTTGTTTTAGTATAATATTGAACAAATTTAGTGTGAAAAAAGTGAAATAGAACTAATTGTTGCCAATGAATGTGGTCGTTATCGCCTTAATAAAATTAAAAATGAATTGAATATCAAAACATACAAAAATAATCTCATTGAAGCAATGAAATGTCACATTAAACTCAAAATTCCAAACCATTTTCAAACGCCCTACAATTTTTTACCTTTCTTTGAATAAGTAGTATAAAATTATTACAAAAATATGCTTCTACACTAATATTGTTAAAAATTTATGCCAATGGTACTCCATGACAATTTTAGACTCCTAAGAATTGGAGAGAAAGAAATGGGAGAAGTATAAATCAAATTTTTTTAAAATTTCTTATACTCTTCATGTAGATTACTATTTTGGGGATTTGAAATAGTATGGGACTTAATAATTCAAATTGTTGGTGACAACAATTATTAGTAGATTGTGGATTAAACAAAACATAATTAGATTAACATTGTTTTATATAAATCCATAGTTATGAATATGATTATTATTATTTTAATTATGATGATATGGAAGGATCTAAGTCAATTATGATCATTTGAATGAGTTACATTAGAGGCCCTTCTCTAGCTGTAAGAAGTGTAGTGGAAAATTCAGTAAGACAAATAATAGTTGTTATGACTAGAGAATTTTGAGTTGTATATCAGCATCAGATTCAGACTTTGAAAGAATGGTCAATAAGCCCCTACAATTACATACATAACAACCCTTGAAACAAAAAAAAATTCATTACGATTAGCCCCTAACCATACCTTCATATTTAATAGATTCACATGCATATTCTTCGTGTTCATCATCAACAAAGGCATTATCATTTATCTACTCAATGATGTTGGTATAACAGTACTCAAAGGCACCCATTTCATAGGAATTACCCACTGTGTTGATGATTTATTTTCTATTTGGGTCTATTTTTTGTTTGATAAGTCCCATTAAATAAGAATCAAAAGAACTCAACGCTATCTCCATTGTCCTCTTTGTGAAAGAAAGTGTTGATTTTCCTTAGATTTTTTTTAAAATTTATGACTTTACTTGAAAGGTATGGGTCCACTTTAACTACATAATAAGTATGGAGAAATTGATGTTTTCAATGAGTTTATACATCAACTTGATAATGAATGTGATGAAAAATAAATAAATTTTAAACTCATCTACAAGGGAAAGAGTATGCTTTAGACAAATTTGAGAAATTTTGTAAACACAAGAGATTTAAGAGGCAAATATTAGATCCATATATACTCCACACCAAAATCAAGTAGATGAAAGAATTAACATAAGACTTCAAGAAAAAGATAAATCAATGCTCAAGTCTTGTAATATTGAAGATAAATTATGGGGAGAAGCAATTTGTATCGGAGCTTATTTGATTAATTGATGTTTGAATAGACAATTGGAAATGATTTTTCCATAAAAAATATGCTTAGGTAGTTCAAACCATGAGTGAGTCATTTAATAATTTTTTGGAGCATTTCCAATAAATAAATTTCAAAAGAGAAGATAAGGAAATTTGATGGTAAGAGTAAAAATGCATCTTTTATTGGATATGTGATGCAGGAGCATCTAGGGATACTATAAATCTTGCGTCACCAAAAATATTGTTATTTCAATTTTGTTTATTTTCAATAAGGGCTTAGGGGTTAGGAGAACAAATATTTTTATTTGCAACTTTGTAATTTTCCTTGTGGTGAAATTAATGGTAATTTTTGTGGATATTATGCATTTATGAATATTTTCTAAGGAAAAATTAGGAAAATACCCCTCTTGGGCATCCCATTCTTGGTGAGGACCATTTGGGGTGCATGTTCTTGCATCTTCAATTACATGCATTTTCATTTTGTGCCACAATATTTTCATGTTATTGCATGTCTATATTTGGAGTCGTCAGAGTCGTTGGGAATCAAAGAAGGTGGCATAATAGGCAAAGATTAATGGTAAAAATTTAGGCACACATGTGAAGGTTATGAATGCAAGAAATTATTTTATATATTATATTTTTATCTCTCCTCAAGTTGTGCATTGGATTACAGGGTGGTAATTGAAGGTTGTTTTGGAAACTAATCATGGTTTTCTCCTCACACATTCTCTATATATTGATGTATATCCATTTGGTAAGGGGGGATTTTGGAGAAGTTTTGGTTGTATACCTAGATGTTGTTGAAATGATACCAAAATTTTGAAGACATTGTGTTACAATTTTTTTTCCGTTTAAAGCCCAGATGGTAAGGAAGCCCATGAGCTTCAATTTGATGTAATCATTCAATGATTTAAGAAAATAAGAATGTTGTTGATTTTATTTCTTTATTTATAAAATTTAATGGCATATTGCAGCCATATTTCCATTCTCTTTGTGTTTTTTTGATTTCAGATTTGTAAGGCAAGTCCCTACATTAGCTGTATCAGAGCTAGTATTTCTGAGCATTCAGGAAGAAGCATCGATTGGAGGTAGTTTGCATCAGGACCTAGGGGTGGAGAGTGTGTGGATTTTGTTTGTATATGGATGTGAAACCTACAAGAATAAATTTTCAAAAAGTTTGAGGAACTGATGTTCCCATAGTTGTAAACAAATTACCAAAGGAGGTGGTTTACAATAATATTGGTGAATATTGAAAGAGGGTTTTATAAATAGACTTTCGAAGGATGTAGTTTACATAAGTAAAACTTGAGGATTTGAATATTTGTGTTGAGGCTTTGTGAGGAATTGAAAATGGAAAAGAGAAAGAAGAAAATGACTTTTTTCATTGGATAGATTTTGAAGATTCCTGGACTTGAGAAAAAAAGTGGCCACATAAACCCATTTTGGACCCTCATCTTTGTGCACTTACCCATGTATGTCATGTGTATGAAAAATTAATCTTTTTTCTAAGTGTGTATCACAATATAGTTATATTAATACATGTCCATAGAGCTATACATTTAGATGATATTATGTTGTATTTAAAATTTGATTCTATGTATCTTATATTTTAATGAAGCTATAAAGTTTCTAACTTGATGTTATAAATTAGAATTATCACGTTATTATATACATGTATATTTTCATACTTGTAAATTATGTACATATCTTCTTCATGTCCTAAGTTCAAATTATTTCATGTCTTATGGAGTTTCACCTCTAATCCACCTATGAATCAAATTATACATTAAATTCATCATCATATTTGTATACAAAATCAACATTGTATGTAGCATTTTATAAGAATTTAAAGATAGATGAATATATTTTACTAGGGTTCCATATAATTACACTAGTCCATTCTAGAAACATGTCCATAATATCAACCTATGAAATTACCTGATAAATTTTATAGGGATTACAAAGGTTCTTGAGCTTGAGTCTACCATGTAATTATAGATCAATTTATCTTGATCAAGATAAATTTTAAATACAAAAAATTACAATTTACTTACCTTATTTCTTACCATTTACAAAATTATATATGAGGCTTGATTGCTTCAACTATGTTTGTGATGGGGAGTACTATCTCCGAAGAGCACATTTTCTCTTTCTAAGA
This sequence comes from Sequoiadendron giganteum, assembly GCA_007115665.2. NCBI lineage: Eukaryota > Viridiplantae > Streptophyta > Pinopsida > Cupressales > Cupressaceae > Sequoiadendron > Sequoiadendron giganteum. The sequence continues at coordinate 219,984,677 of CM021100.1, forward strand.
CCTACTCTTTAGTCTTACTAGGGTATTCTTCTATACCCTACTCAGAGGTCACTCCTAAGACCCCTATCTCCTTATAGAACTCTCCACCAACTTCAAACACTCACCTTTGCTCTCACACCCCTACTAAGCACCTTTGGGCTCAACTTTTCCACAATGTTTCCCAAGCCATTCTTGGGACTAGGAATAGGTCTTCCAAAATTTCCTTGTTTGATCTTACTTCACTCTGATCCATCTTGTTGGATTCCTTCTTCATTTGTCCATTGAATTCATGTAAACCTTGTTTTTAGGCCTTGTATCCTTTTTGGTCAATTAGGCCTCCTACAACCAATGTTCTTGGTATAACTCCAAGACTTCCTTAACAATCCCTAAAAATCTTTAGGGATTATCTCTATAGACCTCCTAGGATCCTAGATTTCCTAGGTTTTAGACCTTCTTGGTGTCCGTACATAGGTCTGTCACCAAATCCCTATTTTCAAGGGTTTATAGGGCATGTGACACTGTCTGGTTTCTTTCACTTCATTGAGTGCCTTAATGGCCTCCCATGCACTTCTCCTTGCATACACATGTCCAAAACACATACCCCTACACATCTACACATTTTATCGGCACAAACCAATCCGTTAAGCAAGCCCTCTTTCTTCTATTTTGTACAAGCACCTAGCCAGAATGCCCTTGCACTCGCATAGAGCTTGATGGTTTCACTAACTCCCCTACAAAAAAGGAATCCATAGACCATATTTACACTATATACAAGGTCCCCTACTTGATACAAAGAGGCCATGGTAGGTCAGCCATGGGAATTGAAGTGGGGTGCATCTTTTACAAAACTGGCCCTGAACCGGGCAATGAAACAGAAGAACACAAGAATTTACAAATTGTTAACCAGTCGTGCCAAAAAACTAAAACAATGCCACAAAAAGTAGTTAAATGTCACAAATGAAAGATTCAATGCATTAGTTCAGTCGTTTCAATCCATTAATTAACTGGATCAAGGCTCTATTTCAAAAATATAGTCAAGAAAACTTGTTCTTTCCAAGACACAATCCGAACAATAGTACTTCCAACTCTTTCCAACTCTTCCAACTATCAGGTTAGGGTTTTTCTGACCTTATATATCCTATCCCCACATGTTGGGACCCTTAAGTCATGCTTAGAACAACATAAATGCTTCCTAGTGTTTAGGAAAAGTTGTCATGACAATTCTGCAGGATGTCCTAGGAATACACAAAACTCAAGACTCTAAACAAACTTGCCACAACACACACACCAAATCAACCTTGGGACTTTATCAAATAGTCCTTATTACCTTGGTGGTTGGCTAGAACCACCTACAAGCCAAAATTTTCTAAGGCCTTTCAAAAGACCTTAAGGTGCTCCTGCACCATTCTCCCCCTGCAACAAGGAAGTTAAGGAACTTGTGGTGTTAAGAACTCCTCATTGATACCATGCTTCTTGAAGTCACTCTTTTCTATCCAGGTAGCCTTTGACTCTAGTTGGTGTCTTGATTTCACTAAGTGCTCCATGTATGTCTTCTGCCTAATCTTCTTCTTCACCCTTGAATCTAGAATCTTGTCAACCTGTGGTATGATCTGATCCATTACCTTGATTTCTTCCACATTCTTACTCACCTCAGTACTTTATTGCTCATCATTCATCTCTGGTCCTTTATATTTCACCATGTCTTTCACATTGAAGATAGGAGAAATGGACAACTGCTTGGGTAGTTCCATCTTGTAGGCATTTTGAGCATATTTAACCAACACTTTGCATGGCCCTATCCTTTTCATCTATAACTTACCTGGTATGCCCTTCTGTAGTCTAGCCCTGTTCAAGTATACCATTACCAAATCACCTATCTCAAATCGTATATCTCTCCTCCCTTCATCTCTTTTAGCTTTCAACTTCTGATTAACCTCCATTAGTGTCTGCTTTACTTGCTCATGAACCTCTCTCATTGATTGAGCAAAATCATCAGCATGACCATTGATTCCTTCATAACCCTTCAGGTCTCTTAGCTCAAGTACACCTCTTGGATGTAACCCATATACAATTTCAAATGGACTCTTACAAATAGTCTTGTTTGTGCTATCATTATAGGAAAATTCTACCTGTGGAATAACTTGTTCCCATCCTTGTCCATACTCTTTAGTTAGACACCTCAACAAGTTACCAAGTACCCTATTTATCACCTCTGTCTGTTCATCCGTTTGAGGATGATATTGAGAACTATGAGACAAGGTGGTTCCTAGCCTCCTCCAAAGAGTCTTCTAGAAGTGTCCCATGAACTTCACATCTTTGTCCGCAACTATGCTCATTGGCAACCCATGTATCCTTATTATCTCCTTGAAGAATAGGTGGGAAATGTGACTAGCATCATGTGTTGTTTTGCATGGGATGAAATGACTCATCTTATTGAATATTTCTACTACCACAAACACATTGTCCAAACCAGTTGGTGTCCTAGGTAGCCCTACTATGAAATCCATACTTCTGCACTCCCATGGTCTATTTGGGATGGAAAATGGTTGGTAAAGACCTACATTTGTTGATGTCCCCTTTGCCTTCTAACACACTCCACATTGCTCAACGTACCTTCTTGCATCTCTCTATATTCTAGGCCACCAATAGAACCTCTCCACTAAGTCTAGGGTCTTTTTTAACCCGAAGTGTCCACTCAAACTACCATTGTGCTTTTCTTGGATGAGGTTCTCCCTCTTGGAACACATAGTTGTTTCCCTTTAAACAATAGACAATTTTGTAAAGTGTAGTCTACATACTCATTGTGAAAGTGATTTTCAAAATCAGTACACACCTTATAGATCTCTGAGAAATTTGAATCTCCTTCATAAAGATCCTTGAACCCCTCAACCCCTGTACTCTGTAGCTGTATCTCCTGAATGGTAAGTAACCTTTTTCTAAGGGCATGTTCAACTTTTTTATTGACCCCTTTCTTGTGCTTGATAGTAAATGTGTATGATTGTAGAAACTCCATCCACTTTATATGCCTCAAACTGAGCTTCTCTTGTGTGTTTATGTAGCTTAAGGCCTAGTTATCAGTGTATACCACAAATTCTTTAGGCAACAAATAGTGCCTCCACTTCTTGAGGGCTTGTACTAAAGCATATAGCTCTAAGTCATAGGATGAATATCTAGACTTTGATTCATTTAACCTCTCACTAAAGAATGCCATTGGCCTACCTCCTTGGCTTAGGACTGCACCCACTACTATGTTGCTTGCATCACATTCCACTATGAATAGTTTGTCAAAACTTGGTAAAACCAGTATTGGTTGGGTAGCTACTTCCTTTTTCAATCTCTCAAACCGCTCATTGGCTTCTTTGGTCCACACAAACTTTTTCTTAAGTCCTTTAATGGTGTCAAGGATGGGTGCATAGATTTCACTAAATCTTCTGATAAACTTCCTATAGAATTGGGCTAACCCATGGAAACTTCTGACTTCAGTCCCTGTCTTGGGAATGGGCCAACTGAGAATGGCTTCAACCTTGCTCTTATCCATCTTCAAGTCCTCTTGAGATACTACAAATCCTAGGTAGAATAGCTCTTGTTTCATAAACTCACTCTTCTCAAGATTTATGGTGAGCTTCTCCTCTTGAAGTTTCTTCAACACAAGTTCTAGGTGCTTCATATGTTCCTCTTTTTTTTTACTAAAGATGAGGATATCATCTAAGTAGACTACCACAAAGACTCCTATATAGTCCTTCAAGACCTCATTCATCACCCTCATAAAAGTTCTAGGTTCATTTGTAAGCCCAAATGGTATTACCAACTACTCATATAACCCTTATGTGGTCTTAAAAGCTGACTTCCATTCATCTCCCTCTTTCATCCTAATCTGATAGTAGCCACTTTTTAAATCAATCTTGGAGTAATACTCAGCACCCCCTAAACAATCCATTAAATCTTCTATTCTAGGAATAGGAAACCTATATCTAATAATTATCCTATTTATTGCCCTAGAATCAGTACACATTCTCCACTTATCTCCCTTCTTAGGATCCAACACCACTGGGACAACACATGCGCTTATGCTTTTTTTGATCAATCCTTGGTCCAAGAGCTCTTGAACTTTCCTTGCTATCTCTTTTTTCTGCTCTGGTGTCATCTTGTATGCATCCTTGTTAGGCAATGTTTCTCCTGGCACAAATTCTATTTGATGACTGATTGCCCTCTTAGGTGGTAGTGTGGCTGGTGTACCTTCACAAATAATGTCCTTGAACTAGTCTAACAATTGCTTCACTTCTGCTGACATAGGTGACTGACTAGGTGACTCCTCCTCCTTTGGCTTAAACATGATAGCATAGCCAACTCCGTCTTCCTCCTTAATTTCTTTTAATAATTCCTTCTCACTCATCAAAAGTGTATGGGATTCTGCCTTCTCCACTGTGGCTTCTTCTATTAAAGATTGAATCTTGTAAGTTACTCCATTCTTTTTGAATGTATACTTGTTCTCCTTTCCATGGTGTACTACCTCCCTGTCATATTGCCATGGTATGCCAAGTAACATATGGCATGCATCCATTGGTAACACATCATATAGTATCCTATCCTGATAATTCCCTATGGTAAACTCAACCCATACTTGCTCATTGACCAATATATTTTTCCCCTTATTCAACCAAGTAACTTTATAAGGACACACATGAGGTATCTTAGTGAGGTTCAAATTTTGTACTGCCTCTTCTAAGATGACATTAATAATGGATCCTGAATCAATGATGACCTTGCATACCTTGCCTAGTATTTTGTACTTGACTCTAAAAAGAGCCCTCCTCTATTTGTGTTCATCCTCTGTAGGTGCTTTGATCAAGATCCTTCTCAACATGACATTCTCTCCTTTCTCTGAATCTAAACTCACCTCTGAGTGTTTAAAACAGTCCTCATCTTGGACATAAGCAAACCTTTTCTCACCTTGTGAAGATGTTGTCTTATCAGGACACCTATATGCAGGGTGACCCAATTTCCCACAATTGTAACACTTCATGGAAGCAAAGTGAGAGTTTCTCCCAAATCCTCCTAATCTGCCTCTTCCACCATTGTAAGAACTTCTACCTCTATATCCCCCTCTACTATTTGTCTCATGGGATTATTCACCAACCTTAGAATCTCCTTGGCCTTTGTTCTCATTGCTCCTTCCACCCAAACCTCCTTTATGTCCACCTCTAGGGTCTCTGCCTTTTCCTCTACCCCTAGTACTTGAATGTAGTAAGTGTAAAGAGACTCAAATCTTCTTGTATGTTCCATCTAAGGCCGTTTAGATACCTGGCAACCTTAATTCTTTCACTTTCTTGCACTCTAGATCTCAAGCTTAGTTTTTGGAACTCTTTTGTGTAGGAAGCTACATCTAGTTCTCTCTGTCTGAGATTTTGCCTTGTCTTATGAAATTGGATTTCATAATCCTCAGGTAGATAGTTTTCCTTTACTTTAGCCACCATAGTTTTCCAATTTCCTATTGGCTTCTTGCCTTCTTTCTCTCTTTCTTCTTGCAAAAACTTCCACCAAGTTAATGCTTGTCCTCTTAGCCTTGATTTGGCTATCTTCACCTTTTGTGCCTCTATACCCCATCACATTCAAAGTGATTTTTCATTCCCTCAATCCATTCCATAACTAATTCTACATCTATTTTTCCTGTGAAAACACGGATTCCTTCTAGTGCCTTTAATGCTTTGAGGAAGGGTTCCTCTGCTAATGGAGGGTCAAGTTCTGGTTCTATTTCTTCCTCAACTTGGTTCTTACCCTTGTCTTTAACTCCTGCTAGCTGCACTTCCATCTTGCCTGTAGTCTCTCCAACCTCTTCTAGTTTGTGCTTCATCTCCTGCACAATTTCTTCAAGATGTCTGTTCTTTTCTTGTTGCTCTGTCAAATCTCTAGCCAATTCTACATTGGTCACCATGGTGTTGTCTCCTATGGACTCACATCCCTCTGACATATATTTCTCAATTCCCAAGCCTTTTAACTTGCTCTGATACCAATTTGATAGGGAGTACTATCTCTCAAGAGCACATTTTCTCTTTCTAAGACCTACTCTTTGGTCTTACTAGGTTATTCTTCTCTACCCTACTTAGAGGTCACTCCTAAGACCCCTATCTCCTTATAGAACTCTCTACCAACTTCAAACACTCACCTTTGCTCTCACACCCCTACTGAGCACCTTTGGGCTCAACTTTTCCACAACATTTCCCAAGCCATTCTTGGGACTAGGAATAGGTTTTCCAACCTTTCCTTGGTTGATCTTACTTCACTCTGATCCATATTGTTGGATTCCTTCTTCATTTGTCCATCGAATTCATGTAAACCTTGTTTTTAGGCCTTGTAGCCTTTTTGGTCAATTAGGCCTCCTAAAACCAGTGTTCTTGGTATAACTCCAAGAATTTATTAACAAAACCCCAAACTCTTTAGGGATTCTCTCTATATACCTCCTAGGCTCCTAGATTTCCTAGGTTTTAGACCTTCTTGGTGTCTGTACATAGGTCTGTCACCAAACCCCTATTTTCAAGGGTTTCTAGGGCATGTGACACTGTCTGGCTTCTTTCACTTCATTGAGTTCCTTAATGGCCTGCCCTGCACTTCTCCTCGAATACACATGTCCAAGACACATACCCCTACACCTCTACACCTTTTATTGGCACAAACCAATCCATTAAGCAAGCCCTCTTGCTTCTGTTCTGTAGAAGCACCTAGCTAGAATGCCCTTGCACTCGCCTAGAGCTTGATGGTTTTTCTAACTCCCCTACAAAAAAAGACTCCACAGACCATATTTACACTATATACAAGGTACTCTACTTGATTCCAAGAGGCCATGGAAGTTCATCCATGAGAATTCAAGTGGGGTGCATCTTTTACAAAACTGGCCCTAAATCAGGTAGTGAAACAAAAGAACACAAAAATTTACAAATTGTTAACCAGTCATGCCAGTAAACTAAACCAATGCCACACAAAGTAGTTACATGTCACAAATGAAAGATTCAATGCATTATTTCAGTCCTTTCAATCCATTAATTGACTAGATCAAGGGCCTATTTCAAAAACACAGTCAAGAAAACTTGTTCTTTCCAAGACACAATCTGAACAATAGTACTTCCAACTGTCAGGTTAGGGTTTTTCTAACCTTATATATCCTATCCCCACATCTTGGGACCCTTAGGTCAAGCTTATAACAACATAAATGCTTCCTAGTGTTTAGGAAAAGTTGTCAGGACAATTCTGCAGGATGTCCTAGGAATACACAAAACTCAAGACTCTAAACAAACTTGCCACAACACACACACCAAATCAACCTTGGGACTTTATCAAATAGTCCTTATTACCTTGGTGGTTGGCTAGAACCACCTACAAGCCAAAATTTTCGAAGGCCTTTAAAAAGACCTTAAGGTGCTCCTGCACCAGTTTGTATCTTGGTATTTTTTCTTTCTTCCCATCTTCTATTTAGTTAGCCTAGATTCTTCTATTATCTTCCTTTTTAATGAAATTGAAAGACTTGACCTATAATGGCATATCAACCATTGGATTTACTCAAATGGTACCTAGTAATAAATTAGACTTCATATTCAATTATTTTAAGATGATATCAGGGGCATATGTTGGGGAATAATGGCATTAATAGGAAAGGTTTCCATTTTTCAATTTGAATTAAATAATTTTCAATTTGGATACAAAAATATTGTAGGTATCTATAAGATCATTCACTCTTTGGATTAACCAAATCATGAGAATATTAACTTATTTATAATGTTATTTTTTAAGTGTTTCAGGGCCCCTTCAAAACCTATTTTTTCTTGCTAAATCTATCTCCTCTTCGCTATTAAAGCATTTTAGGGTCGTTTAAAAACTTGTTTTTTCCTTAATCAAAAACTTATTTATAGCCTTTAAATAATATATGAATATTTTTCCTAAGTGAGTATCATGGAGACTATGGGATTTTGTGTTGAAAACATGTAAATTTCATATATTGCATGTCAAATTAAATAAACATAAACATATAAGCATGTAGATATATACAAATCTCTGATTTATAGAAACACAAATATGTAAATGTATGTAAACATGTAAATTCCATAAGCTACACATGTCATCATACATACACATAAGTTCATAAAATGTCATCTAGATGATATATATATATATATCAAACATAAATGTGTACACATGCTCACATACATCAATAGATGATCTAAAACAAAAACATAAACTCAAATATCTAGAATCGATATAAATATGGTTGAACATGAACATAAACATAAACATATAAAAGTAATAAATCAGTCTATTTATCAAATTCATCATTTTTTAGATGAAGATGTGAGGGCTCCAAGTCATAATCAATCTATTTATCAGGTTTATTATCATAGTAGCCTACCAAATTATCAGAATCTACATCAAAGTAATAAATCTCATTCATTAGTTCATAAGGATTATCCACAATGATCATCATTTTCTTTTCCTTATGCAATTGGATTTTTTTCTGCACATTTGGATTGTAGCATAGGATAAATCCATTTGAAGATTACCACACATTGAAGCTTCCTACTCCCTTGATAGTAACATACCCCATTTAGCTGGACAATCAACTATGATAATATCCATTGAAATGGCTTTCCCAAGCTATGTGAAAATATACAAGAACATTAGAAAATTATTTACTATCCCAATTATATTTACCTCACAAATCCATAGCATAGTATTTACCATAGGATTTGGAAACTTGTAATCCTAAATTATTCATAACTTCTAATGACATCAAATTACTAGATGCTCTAAAATCTAACTTACATTTTGAACTATCCAACCATTTATTAATTAAGATGTACAAAATAGATTAATGGTTTGATTGTTTTTGGAAAGTTAAACAGCATTTACAGGGCGATGTACCCCTCACAATGAGCCACAAGGGCCAAAAAAGGACAGACTAAATAGCTAACATAACAGGAAAAAAAAACAAAGACAACCCAAAGACAACACAACAACAGCCGAGAAACAACCGACAGATAGGCACCAAGAGCAACTAACTGGCATCATCCCAATTTTTAATCAGGAGGTCCACCACCTCATCTCCCACCCACTCTTTGTTTTCCTAGCTATTGTTCCTCTCTAGTTCCTCTTTTATGGCATTAGATAGAGTGCTCATAACAAAGTGACCAAATTTCATGGTGAATCGGGTTAATCCCCAAAATCTTTTGTCAAGAGTGTCCAATCTCTTTGCCACCTTGCCCGAATCCACCCCACCATCTATAGCTCCCTGAATCTCACCAGGATCATCCACCAGCGGCTGCGGAGAGTGCAAGCTAGAGCCATCAAAAGGGAGCTTGTTGTCCACTGGAGTAAGTTGGGGCCTCTCCACAATGTCTTCTTCCACATCTTCAGACTCTTCTTCCTTGTAACCATTGTTGTCCGACTGCTCCTCCTCAGAATCCTCAATGATTAACCTCTTCTTGTTGTTCTTGGCTAGCTTCCAAATCTTCTCCTAACACTTTCCCCTCCAGTCATCTCCGTGTTTCCCACAACCATATCCCCTCTAGAATCTTTCCTAACCACATTCTGACCCTTGCCATCTTTAACAGTCGTTGCCTGCATGTATTTCTCCTTACCTTTTTTCGTCATAGTGACATTAATAGTCGTGTCAGCCTGAGTGGCTTTTAGCTCACAGAGCCCTTCCACCACACTGGCATGGGCCTTGCCCAACCCACCGTTAAGTTTTTTGGTGGAAAATTTAGTTTTGGAATTCCCTATGGTTTGATTGTTACCTATGGAAACAATGCCCAAATAAATTTTAGGGGTTTCTTGTATATTGAATTTGTCTACCTCATCATCGAGAACATTTTCAACCTTATCTCCTTGATCAAAAATAGTAGGGCCATTGAGGTATGACAATTTCCTCTCCCTATGTCTAGAGATCCTCAACAAATATTCGATTGGAAATTGAACTTTTAATTGAATAAAGTCTTGATCCATGTTAATTAGTTGGTATGCAAGAAAAGGTGTAAAAGAGGGGATTGTCACAACATTAGTATCATATATGAAAGGAATTACTTGATTATTAACAAGTTTATTTGTATTTATCACCTTTATAATCTCTTATGTCGCCTTCATTTTGACACCTTCCCCCATAATCTATTGATTTCCCATATGGTTGGTTGATATATCAACCTCTTTCATATTCAGACATATACTTTCTACAAGGATCAATTTGGGAAATGCATCTTCTTTCTTGGTGGAGAGCTTCCTACAAATCTATTTGTTGTTTTTTCTACATCATATTTTCTTTCATTTCCTTAAATGTGTGGATGATATATTTGGAATAGATGCACCATTAGATTTATCCTTGGTACCTACTTGTCTATTTCTTATCTAGTAATCACTTTGTAATTGAATCAAAATAGCTCCAATGAGAGTTTTGATATCCTCCTTAGAGGGCTTTGTTTTGTTATACTTCTACCTCATTTATTCCTTGAGTTGTGCAAGATCAATATTAAAAGGACATACCTTTTTCATTATTTTTTTCCTTGTATGAAAGATTCTTCATAGCTCCCATAAATTTGTCTATTATTTATTTAGTAGTGAGAGGATTGTTGGAATTTGCTGCATTTGGTTTCAAGAGTTTTATATAAGCTCTCTTTCTATCTTTCTCTAATTCCTTCATATTAATCTCTATATTTAAATCCATTGCATATGCCTCTCTCAAGGTCTGAAGGTGCTTATCAATTAAAAGATAACCTATCTCTAAATCAAAATCTCCATAATATAGAAAAAAGAACATAGGTTGATTTAGCCTTAACTGGGGAGGTAATTTCATCATTCTCATAATGAATTTATTGTTTAAATCAACAAGAAGTTCATTTACCACTTTTCTGATAGTGGTTAACTCATGGATTGCAGACTTTCGATCCACTCATTCTCCATATTACAATCGGAAAACCCTCATAAACTCATTCTATGAGTCTATGCTCTTGTATGGAAGACTTGTACCATTATTTTTCACTTTCCTCCAATGATTTCACTAAAAGCTAAGAATTAAAAATTTATATATTTTGAAATAGTAATTTTAATTTTTTTAGGGTAACACTTAGATGCTATGTTATATTTTTGTGTCAAAAAGAGGATCACTTTGTGTACTCCCCCTATTTGACCTCTAAATCCCCACCATTAAAAAACCAGTTGATTGCTACATTCTGACAAAGTTAGCCCACATGACTACTAACCCCTCTCCCCTAGATTTAGAGTGCTATGACTTTTATTCTTGTTATGTGATCTTCAAATTTTGAGTGTGTGTATTTTCAATTTCCCACCTAAGATAAATTTTCAATGATTTTAAAAGAAAAAAATGGCCACTTAAGACCATTTTTGGTCTACTATTTCCATGTACATACCCTATTACTATAATAATCTTGCTCATTTTGAGTTCAAATTATTCAAGAAGAACACTAAGAACACAGGGTGAACAAGGAAGTATGATGCTTGAATTTGATACTGAAGATGATGATGATTCAAGTCATAGACCATTTTTAAAAATGATTCAAAACATGTAAACAATAGTGATGTCTAGATAATCAATTCAAGTGCTACTCATCACATGACCAATAATTTATCAACATATTGAGAAATTTAACAAATAAATCAAGATACATTATTATATCGGGAAATGATTCATATTTACATGTTGAAGAATTTGGTATAGATCATATCAATATTTTAACCCAAGGTAAAACATATTTATTGTGAACATTTTACATATCCTAGGATGAAAGAAAAATCTTCTTACTTAGAAAAAATAAATTTTATTTTTATGTACAAGGAACTTATAAGGTAGTTGATATTAAAAAAATAGGTATATGTTTGATATATGATAGGGTGGCTATTTTATTTAATAAATAACTTCTCTAAAGCCTTATCTTCAAGTGATATTTTAAAAAAATATTTGTAGCATGAAAGCTATGACCATATCAGCCTCGATAAACGAAGGAAATGTTTAATTAACAAAATATAATGTATAGTATTCCATCCATAAATATATAAATAATTTTTTTTGTGAAGCCTATGTGATGGGAAGTAACATAGACACAAAAATTTGAAAAAGCCTAAAGAGTTTCTAAAAGGTTGGAGTTTGTTCATTCTACTTTTTCGTAAAATAATGAAGATACTTTCCAATAGGAAAGATCAATATTTCATGACATTCATTGATGACTTTACTTCAAAGGTATATGGGTCCACTTTCTACATAACAAGTATAGATAATTTGATGTTTTCAATGAGTTTGTACACCAACTTGAGAATGAATGTGATGAAAAAACACTGAATTCTAAACTCGTCTACAAAAAAAAGTGTATGCCTTAGAAAAAATTGAGAAATTTTGCAAATAAAAGGGATTTAGAGGCAAATCTTAGATCCATAAACTGTACACAAAAATAGAGTAGATGAAATAATGAATTCAACACTTCAATAAAAATATAAATCAATACTCAAGTCTTGTAGTCTTGACGATAAATTATGGGGAGAAGCATTTTGTATTGTAGCTTATTTGATTAATTGATGTTTGATTAGTTACTTGGAAAGCATCTCTCCATAAAAAATAAGGTTGGTTAGGAAACCATTAATGACACATTTAATAATTTTTGGAAGCATAATTTCTTATAAACAAATTATAAAAGAGAAGATAAGAAAATTTGATGGTAAGAGTTAAAAATGCATAGGTTGTTGGATATGATGACTCTAGTAAAAGATATTGATTATATGATCCTAACAAAAATAAAATTCACATATCTGGAGATGTCATTTTTTAGGAAGAGTGTCACCTTCCAAGTCCTCATCATATTAAACTTATAGAAGAGAAAGATTAAAATGGCATATCATCATATTCACCCAAAAAGTTAAATTATTATAAGAAAGTACTATTAAGTCAATAAAAGAAGGAGAATAAATTGATGAGACAAATTCAATATTGCTTTCAACTTCACAATATATTGTTCCTCTTGTTTTATTGAAAAGGGGATTCTAAGTCTGATGCTTAGATCACTAACATCAATCGATTTTCAATGAATATTAGGATGCAAATCGACAAGGAGATTAGATTGACTTTCAACCTTGAAGGTTAGTCAATCAGCATCGAATCTAATCCTTTAGCACCCTAGAAATTAAATTTTGATATAAATGTAATGATGCAACTAGCTAACTATGCAAATGTACTGTTTTGATATGAAAACAAATAATTTGGAAATTGACAAACAAATTTAATGACCAGAAATAGGTAGAGTAGACATGTGTTCACCTGTGGTTTGAATTTGGGCTTGATTTTACTAGACAGGGCTACCTAAGGAACCCTTGTTTGGAGATTTGAAATTGAAATTTCCTTTCATTGTCCTCAAGTCCCTAATCAGAGGCTTCTTCCTTTTAGATCTTGTTGTTGGATCTTCGTTTATTGCCGAGATAATTGAGCTTCCATATGAAGATGTACGGTTTGAATGCATCAATATACAAATAGTCTTCAATATTCCTCCATTCTTATTCCGATATGTAACTTGCACATTAAAAGAGAGAGGAAGGGTTGTTCCATATAGGAGCTTGCCTTGGTCGAACCCTATGTTGGTATTTTTACCTCCACAATGAAAAAATTGATGAAAGGGAGCTTATCCTTTTGAGGGATAGAGGATAAATAATAAATGAAAGATCTGAATCAGCAACTTGTTACAACTCACCACTCAAATATCATCCCATTGAAGGATTGAAGTCATACACATCTCCTCAAGGCTTGATTACATTTTTTCTTGATTTGTTTTGAAGACCTATACAAGGGTTAGTGATCACAAAACAATGATCATAAATCATGAAAAAACTTACATAAAAACATGATGAAGACTTTAACATGATGCTTGACTAAAAATAATACTACAATAATACTCATAAATCTCCACTTGACTACCCTTGACTTATTTTAGAAGTTTTTTCTTCAATATTGTTTTCTCCCATTCATAAATTTCCTCATCAATGCTCAAAATGATAGGAAAACATGCTTAAATATGATTTTTGATTAATCCTTTTGGGTGGGGGCCAAATTGGGGTCATTTTCATATCATAAAAGTCCACTAATCAAAATTTTAAACATTCAAAAAAATAATTTTTGGAGAAGGGTTCCCTTGGTGAACTTGTTCGACACTTTTTGCCCTGAATTTGTAGCTCGATGATACGGAATTAAATATATTTTATTAATCTGACCCCAAAATTAGTAAATTATTATTATACTTAAAGTTATGGGAAAAATAGGGTGTCAAGGTGGTGTGGAATTGTCAAGGATGACAATTTTTGACACTACATCTCTAAGGAGATTATAATGATCAAGGAATCACCCATTAAATTTTAGGACTGTGAGGTCATTTTTTCCTTGATGACACCTATTCTAAGTGTACATGAACCAAGATATTTTGGGGAAATAATAAAATAATAAAATGTAAGAGTGCTATAAATGAAGAGATGGATTTAATTCATCAAAGTCATACATAGGATTTGGTACCTTTACCTATTGGTAAGGAAGCCATTGATTGTACATGGTCATTCAAAATAAAGTTTAAATCAGATGGATCATTTGAAAATCATAAGGTAATATTTGTAGCTAAAAGATACAAACAAATTGAAGATGATGATTAAAAGGAAACATTGTCTCTAATCACAAAGATGATCATAATTAGAATATTGATAGTAGTTACTGAAAAATCCCATGAACTCCTACCATGTCTCGAGAATATTATCTAGGTAAGTGCACCAAGATGGTTCCCAAAAAGCGGACTTAAGTGGACAATGTTTTTCTGAAATCAAGAAATACTCGCCTTGGACGTGAAATTGAGGATACTTACACTCAAAATTAAGAGATGGAACAAAAAAAAGGATTCAATTGCTCTGATTCTACTTTCTAAACAATAATTTATTTTGAAAATTGTTGAGATTAAGGGGTTCAAAAGAGGGAAGTACACAAATTAATGTTTTTGTAAAAAAAACATAACATAGAAACTCTTGTACGACCCTCGTATGGTGAATTTTTTTATAGTATTTTTAAAATCGCTATGGTCAAAAGTTAGCTAACACTATGCAGTTGATGCATGATTTTTCTGATAATTGTTTAATGAATATTTTATTTTTTACTAATTTTCCAAGTGGACACTTCCTGAAAAACATAATTTTGATCGTGCTACCCCTACAAATATTGGAAACTAAATTAATTTTTAATTTTTATTTTTTTTTGTAGAATGGAGTCTAGTTTCTAAAATGTAATTTATTTGAAAATTCGATGAACGGCTAATTTATAATGAAAAAAACACCAAACACTTCTTTTTGGAAAAAAGGAGACATACAAAAGAAATAAATTATGGATGAAAGGCTTAACATTGTCAAAAAGTGAAAAAAATACATCGTTGGATAGCTAAGAGAGAATCCAACCTTACCCATGTGTTTGATTTTTTCGATATTGAACCACATGCAATCCTAACGGTGAGCACAAACCTGATTATGTGAAAAATTGTAGAATTTACAAAAACACGTCTCTAGTTGTTGAGAATGCCCTCCAAACCTTCGGGTTGGTATTACAAGGCAAATACCAATCCTAAGGCTTGGGGATTCCCAAAGGAAGATATAATGCACTCGCATTATATTTGAGTTTTGACATGTTTTTTGAATGCATTTTTTGCATTTTGTGAATGCATTGACAAAACGTGAGTGCGTTATAATGTGCTCGCATTTTGGTCTACATTGAAATTTGTTTCTTCTCTTTTTTTATCTCTTTCTTTTTGTTATCTTTCAGGGAAACTATATACATTCCATTTACATATGGATAGTTAATTTCTTATACTTTAAGTTGTATTTCATGTATATAGGTAGGTTGTTTGAGAGATGTTTTAGATCTCTAGGAATTATAATGCCAATTCTAGTTTTTGGAAGATCTCAAAAATTTTAAACTTAGTCAAATTTCAGTAATCAGCAGGTAAAATTTCAGTATTCGACAAGTTCTATCATCTTTCTCTCTCTCTCTCTCCTTCTCTCTACTCTTTAGCTCTCCACTCCCTCTCTCTCTTCTAGTTTTTGGAAGATCTCACAAATTTGAAACTTAGTCAAATTTCAATAATCAGGAGGTCAAATTTTAGTAATCAAAAAATTGTATTATTTCTCTCTATATCTCACTTAGTTTTATCCCTTAGACTCTAGACTTCTCTCTCACTATCTCCAACCCTTTTTCTGACTCTCTCTCCCTTGATCTCAAGAACTCTCTCTATATCTCTCTTGTTTTCCCTCTAATTCTGTCTACCTCACTTCTCTCTCCCTCCATCCCTTCTTCCCTCTCTACTTCTAACTCTCTCTATGTCTCTCTCTACGTACCTCTCCCTATATCACTCCCTATCACTCTCTCAATTTCTCTCTACCTAACCTCTCTCTCACCTCCCTCTCTCACCCTCTCTTCTTCCCTATCTACTCTCTATCTCACAATCCCTCTCTCTACCTACCTCTGCATCCATAAAACCTTACTACTCTCTCTAAACCTCTCTATCTCACATTTCTCTCTCTCCCTCCCTACCTCTCCCTCTCTCATTCCCTCTCTAATTTTCTCTATCTCCCCTATTTCTCTCTATATCTCACTCAGTTTTATCCCTTAGACACTGGACCTCTATCTCACTATCTCCATCCCTTTTTCTGACTCTCTCTATATCTCTCTCATTTGCCCTCTAATTCTCTCTACCTCACTTCTCTCTCCCCCCCCCCTCCTTCCCTCTCTACTTCTCTCTATCTCTATCTCTCTCTCTACCTACCTCTCCCTATATCACTACCTACCACTCTCTCAATTTCTCTCTACCTAACCTCTCTCTCACCTCCCTCTCTAATGCAGGAGCACCTAGGCTAACCTCCATTTTTCTTACCATTTTTGTTTGTATCTGGCATTAGCCAAGTCAGAGGGTTTGTGTATTTATTTTGGACCTTAGAAGGTCTTGCTTGAGTGTGGACTAGGTGAGTTAGTGATAGAACTAAGGTCACCAATTGGTCACTGTTTGTTGTTTTGGTTAGTTTAGCCTTAGAAGCTTAATGTTGGATTTGAGTCCTTAATATGGTCAAAAAACATGAGAGATGTAGGAAGGATGATTTAAGGCCATTTATGATGATTAGTTCTTCGAACTACTTGGATTAGAGGTCATATATTATAGTTGGCCTAATAAATGTAAAGATGCCAAAAATTGTCATGACAATATTGGAGATTTATTGTAAATGTTGCATGCAACTCGGCAACCTTGGATTCCCTAAAAGCTAGGAGTGGGGGATCTATTTTTGTGTGAATATCGAATATTATAGTGTGATAGTGATAGAATCCATATTGAATGTTTTGATTTGATGTTAGATTAGTGTTCATAGGATAGTATTAAGTTTTTTTATTTTGTAAACTAGTGGAGTTGAGTTAATTTAGTGTCTTGGAAAAGTAGGTTAAGGTAGAGGTTTTCTTGGTCTGGTTCTGATTAGCTTGTTTGTCTATGAATCTTCCATGAAATCTAGCCACAGGATCTTCCTAAAGGTAGATGAATGTTTGAGGGGAGTCATATGTTTGTACATATTTAGAGTTAGGAGCCATGAAGAGTCGAGTAGCTGTGTATGTAATGTCAAATTCTAGGCGAGCTTAGAGTGCCCGATTAGACATTTGACAGTGTGAATTGAAGAAAATAGGCAGGGGATTGAAGTACAGTACGAGATAAGTACAGTTCCAGGTGGGACACGAACATGTCTTGATATGACAGGAGGATTGAGGGACTATTGATCAATTTGGGTGAGATTTGAGCAAGAAACTAGTGGGGTCCTATAAACTAGGCCTCAAGACAAGTTCTATCAACCGGTTGGAGAAAGGTTTGGTGATCCCTCAAAATGGATCCAAATGGAAGCACTTGGATTATTTTCAAGATTTTTGACACCCTTGCAATCAATTCAATGATTTGTGTGTTGGTGGCACTTAGAGTCTTCTAAGTGTAGGAAAAAGTGTTGAGGTGAACTAAGTGTGATTTTCCTTCAAGGTGAAGCACAAGGAAATAGACTCTTAGAGAAGATTTAGACAAGGCCTTAGTTAATCATCTAAGCCCTTTTGAGATCCTAGAGAAGATTATGAACCTAGAAGAAGGAAAGCAAGGTCTTCTTAGCACTTGTGTAAGCACACCTAGACGTCAATTCACCATATTGGTATCAGAGCCTGTTTTGATCAAGCTTGTCGTTAATGTTGCAACCTGTTGAATTAGTAGGAGAGAATACTTCATCTGGGTCAATGGAAGATACTACAATGGTGACTAATGTTGAGTTAGCCAAGAAAGTGGATGAACAAGAAGAGGATAACAAGTCACTAAGATAAAGATTGGCTCAAATGGAGCAACTCTTGGGCGAAGTCCAAGATAAGGCATATAAAGTGAAGGATAAAATAGATTAGCAGGAAGAGAAAGAAGCCATAGAAAAATAGTTAGAATTGGAAGAGGAAGCTCCAACCCCTAACCCTGCTATACCTAAAGAACCCTTCTTGAAGGCACTAAAGGCTTTAAGTGGCAAAGCTTTGGAGGGTGTACCACTGTTCAATGGATAGATGGATCTTGATGCAGTCCTAGATTGGATTGACAGTATAGAGAATCACTTTCAATGTGATGGTGTAATAGAAGCCCAAAAAGTAAAGGTGGCCAAATCTAGGTTAAGAGGTTTAGCACTCACCTGGTGGAAGTTTGTTCAGGCCGAAAGAGAGAAGGAGGGAAAGAGTCCTATTGCTACATGGAAAGTCATGGTGACTAAGGTGAAGCAGACCTACTTACCTGATGACTATGAGATTCAGTTGCATAGAAGAAGGCATAATCTTAGGCAAAAAGATTTGGATATACAAACATACACCGAGGAGTTCCAAAAGTTGTGTTTGAGGTCAAAGGTTGTAGAGGATGAAAGTATCTGGCTAGCAAGGTATTTGAATGGTCTTAAGTGGTCCATACAAGAAGACATGAATCTTGTTAACTTCAAGAGTGTATGACAATGCTATTAGATGGCCCTAAATATTGAGGAGAAAAGAAAAAGGAAGCAAGAGCAAACCTCCAAGAGTAGAGGTAAAGGAAAAGATAGTAGAGGACAAAGAGGTGGCTACAGTGGAAGGAGTTTAGAATCAAGGGCTCAAGGAGAAGTTAAGGACACTGAGCCACAAGAAGGAAGCTCTAGCAGAGGTGGTAGAGGAAGAGGCTCTAACTTTAGAGGAAGAAGTGGTGGACAAGGAAGAGGCAATTACTTTTCCAATATGAAGTGTTATCACTACAATCAAATGGGACACCCTGCCTATAGGTGTCCAGAGAAGGGTAGTACTTCTCAAGGAGGTGATAAGAGAACTAATCTAGTTCATGATGAGACAAATGTAGCAGAGAAACATTCTGAGGTACCATTAAATTCAGAGGAAGGTGAGAACCTCATGATGAGGAGAACTTTGATCAAAGAGTCGGTTAAGGAGGAACCAAGCCAAAGGAGGTCCCTATTTAGGATAAAGTGCAAAATGATGGGGAAAGTATGTAGAGTCATCATTGACTTAGGGTCTACTGACAATATTGTGTCAGAGGAAGTAGTCAGCAAGGTAAAGTTGACAAGGATACCCCACACCAAACCTTACAAGGTCACATGGCTAAATAAAGGCCAACATGTGTTAGTAAATGAACAAGCATGGGTGGAGTTCTCAATTGGAAGGTACAAGGACAAAGTTTTGTGTGATGTGTTACTTATGGATGCATGTCACTTGTTCCTAGGTAGACCATGGCAATTTGACCTCCAAGCTATTCACGATGGAGTGAAGAACTCCTATACTTTCAAGAAGGATAAGGTAACATTAAAAATTTAGTCACTGTTAGAAGATGCAGAGGTGAAGATAGCAGGTCCTAATGTACTCATGGTTGGTGAAAAAGAGTTCTTAGAAGCCTTGGAAGAAGCAAAAGAAATTGGATATGCACTAGTGTTAAGGCCAAGAGAGGTAAGTGGTGACAAAGAAGCCAAGAAGCCAGAGTTAACTAAAGAGATACAAAGCATACTGTAGACTTATGAAGGTATTGTAAGTAGTGGACAACCAGCAGCATTACCTCCTAAAAGAGCTATAAGTCATAGGATAGACTTCATACTAGGAGCTACCCTTCCCAATAAAGCAGCCTATAAGATGATCTGTCAACAAAATGAGGAAACTACTAGAAAAATACAATAACTCCTAAACGAAGGTCTTATTAAGAAGAGCATCAGCCCATGTGTCGTACCCACTATCCTAGCACCTAAAAAGGGAGGAGATTGGAGGCTTTGCATAGATTCAAGGGCCATAAATAGGATAACCATAAGATATAGGTTCCCTATTCCTAAGATTGAAGATCTAATGGATTGTCTAGGGGAAGCCAAGTATTACTCCAAGATAGACTTAAAGAGTGGTTATCAAAAAATTAGGATACATGAGGGAGATGAGTGGAAAACAGCCTTCAAAACCAATGAGGGTTTATATGAGTGGCTTGTCATGCCATTTGGATTGTCTAATGCCCCCTCCACATTCATGAGGCTCATGAATGAAGTCCTCAAAGACTACATTGGAAAATTTGTAGTGGTATATCTTGATTTTATATTGATTTATAGCAAGACAAGAGAAGAACATCTCAAACACCTAGAGTTGGTTTGCAAGAAGCTACATGGGGAGAAGTTGATGATCAATTTAGAGAAGTGTGAGTTCATCAAGACATAGTTGCTGTACCTTGGGTTTGTGCTATCTCATGGCAATCTGAAAATGGATATTAGCGAAGTGGAAGCCATCCTCAATTGGCCTACTCCAAGGACACCAACAGAGGTAAGAAGTTTTCATGGCCTTGCTCAATACTATAGAAAGTTTATAAGGCAATTTAGTCCTATTTGTGCTCCTATGTTGGTAAAGGAGGCATAAAGACTAAGTTTGTATGGAATGAACAAGCTAACAAGAGCTTTGAGTTGTTGAAGGAAAATATTGCTACACAACCTGTTCTAGTTTTGCCAAGCTTCAAGAAGCTATTCACCATAGAGTGTGATGCAAGCAATGTGGCTATTAGAGCTGTCTTAAGCCAAGAGGGTAGACCTATGGCTTTCCATTCAAATAAGTTGAGTGAAGCCAAGAAGAAATACTCTTCTTATGATCTTGAGATGTATGCTCTAGTTCAAGCTGTAAGGAAATGGAGGCACTACTTGCTTCCCAAGGATTTCATAGTGTATTCAGATAACCAAGCACTTAGTTTCCTAAATTCACAAGAGAATTTGAGTCACAAGCACATGAAGTGGGTTGAATACCTGGAAGCTTACACTTTTAATATCAAGCATAAGAAAGGAATACTCAACAAGGTGGT
The DNA here is from genome assembly GCA_007115665.2 of Sequoiadendron giganteum. Classification (NCBI taxonomy): domain Eukaryota; kingdom Viridiplantae; phylum Streptophyta; class Pinopsida; order Cupressales; family Cupressaceae; genus Sequoiadendron; species Sequoiadendron giganteum. The sequence continues at coordinate 220,006,045 of CM021100.1, forward strand.
AGATGCCTTGAGTAGAGGAGCTCTTACCATCCAAGAGATTTAGTTGAAGAGCATGGGAATAGATCATTTCAAGGATCTATATGCAGATGATGAAGATTTTGCAGACATTTATAAGGTATGTGCTGAATACAAGAATCATTTTCATAGTAGATATGTTGAGTATACTTTTCAAAGTGATCTCTTATTTAAGGGGAATTAGTTATGTGTCCCTAGAGGCTCTATTAGAGAGAATTTGATACAAGAAAAGCATAATTGTGCATTGAGTGGTCACTTTGGGATCACCAAGACTCAAGAACTTGTTCAAAGGTTCTATTATTGGGAAAGGATGAATCTAGATGTTAGGAGGTATGTGGAAATTTGTATAGTATGTCAAAAAGCCAAGGGCACTTCTTCAAATGTGGGCCTATATCAACCACTACCTATTCCTACTAGGCCATGGGAATGTTTGAGCATGGACTTTGTAGTTGGGTTACCCAAGACAAGACAAGGCATGGATAGTGTTTATGCAGTTGTGGACAGATTTAGCAAGATGGCTCACTTTGTGCCATGTAAGACAACTAATGATGCCAACCAAATAGCCTCTCTCTTCTTTAAAGAGATAGTAAGGATACATGGGTTACCGATGAGCATTGTGTTAGATAGAGACACCAAATTTATGAGTCACTTTTGGAAGACTCTTTGGTAAAGATTTGGCACAAATTTATCCTTTGGATCTGCATACCACCCTCAAATAGATGGTTAGACTGAGGTGGTAAATAGGAGCCTTGGAAATCTATTAAGGTGCTTGACCAAGGAGTATGGTCAACAATGGGATCAATTGATTGAGCAAGATGAATATGCCTATAATGACACTATGAATAGGTCAACAGGGAAGAGTCCCTTTGAGATAGTCTATGGTCTACATCCTCGAGGAGTCTATGAGCTAAGAGACTTCAAAGATGGAGTTAAAGGAAGTGGATATGCTGATGAGTTTGCCTATGTAATGCAAGAGATTCATGACACAGTCAGGAAGAAATTGACTGAGAACACTATGAAGCATAAGACTAAGGTTGATGAGGGTAGAAGAGAAATCAAATTCAACATTGGAGACTTGGTGATGGTGCATCTAAACAAGTCCAGATTGCAGAAAGGTGTCCCTCACAAATTACAAATGAGAAGGATAGGTCCCTGTCCTATCTTAGAAAAGTATGGTGACAATTCTTATAAGGTGGAGCTACCGGAGGATAGTGGACTATCCCTTGTTTTCAATGTTGCAGATCTGGTTCCTTATAAAGAACCCACACCTGATTTAGACCAAATTTTGATGGAAGTTATCCAAGATGTGGGTGAACTCAAATTACCTTCTACTATAGTGAAGAGAGCTAACAGTATACTAGATACAAGAGTCTACACGAAGACTAGGAAGAAGGACTACAAGGAACATCTGATCAAGTGGCATGGTCAACCTGATGTTGATGCAGTATGGATCAAAGAATCAGAGTTCAAGAAGTTGGGCATATACTCAACTTACTCAATCCAAGGGTGGATTGAAAGCTCTTACTTGGGGAGGATGATGCAGGAGCACCTAGGCAAACCTCCATTTTTCTTACCATTTTGGCTTGTATCTGACATTAGCCAAGTCAGAGGGTTTGTGTATTTATTTCGAACCTTAGAAGGTCTTGCTTGAGTGTGGACTAGGTGAGTTAGTGATAGAACTAAGGTCACCAATTGGTCATTGTTTGTTGTTTTGGTTAGTTTATCCTTAGAAGCTTAATGTTGGATTTGAGTCCTTAATGTGGTCCAAACACATTAGAGATGTAGGAAGGATGCTTTAAGGCCATTTATGATGATTAGTTCTTTGAACTACTTGGATTAGAGGTCCTATATTCTAGTTGGCCTAATAAATGTAAAGATGCCAAAAATTGTCATGACAACATTGGAGATTTATTGTAAATGTTCCATGCAACTCGGCAACCTTAGATTCCCTAAAAGCTAGGAGTGGGGGATCAACTAATAGGCCTAGAAACTCGGAGAATGGCTCTAAGATCTCTGAGGGGCTTGGATCCAAGAGAGAGTCGAACTGTAAAAAAAGTTTTGAAATAGAAAGTGGCTCTGCACTTATGTTTTTGTGTGACTACCGAATATTATAGTGTGATATTGATAGAATCCAGATTGAATATTTTGATTTGATGTTAGATTAGTGTTCATAAGATAGTATTAAATTTTTTTATTTTGTAAACTAGTGGAGTTGAGTTAATTTAGTGTCTTGGAAAAGTAGGTGAAGGTAGAGGTTTTCCTGGTCTTGTTCTGATCAACTTATTTGTCTATGACTCCCCCATGAAATCTAGCCACGGGATCTTCCTAAAGGTAGATGAATCTTTGAGGGGAGTCATATGTTTGTACATATTTAGAGTTAGGAGTCATGAAGAGTCGAGCATCTGTGTGTGTAATGTCAAATTCTAGGTGAGCTTAGAGGGCCCGGTTAGAGGTTTGACAGTGTGAATTGAAGAAAATAGGTAGGGGAGTAAAGTATAGTATGGGATAAGTATAGTTCCAGGTGGGACATGAATAGGTCTTGAGATTATAGGAGGATTGAGGGACTATTGATCCATTTGGGTGAGATTTGAGCAAGAAAATAGTAGGGTCCTATAAACTAGGCCTCAAGCCAAGTTCTGTCAACCGGCTGGAGAAAGGTTTGGTGATCCCTCAAAATGGATCCAAATGGAAGCACATGGATGATTTTCAAGATTTTTGACACCCCTACAATTAATTCAATGATTTGTGTGTTGGTGGCACTTAGAGTCTTCTAAGTGTAGGAAAAAGTGTTGAGGTGAACTAAGTGTGATTGTCCTTCAAGGTGAAGCACAAGGAAATAGACTCTTAGAGAAGAGTTAGACAAGGCCTTAGTTAATCATCTAAGCCCTTTTGAGGTCCTAGAGAAGATTAGGAACCTAGAAGAAGACAAGAAAGGTCTTCTTAGAACTTGTGTAAGCACACCTAGAAGTCAATTCACCACTCTCTCTCCCTCTCTTCTTCCCTATCTACTCTCTATCTCACAATCCCTCTCTCTACCTACCTCTGCATCCATAAAACCTTACTACTCTCTCTCTACACCTCTCTATCTCACATTTCTTTCTCTCCCTCCCTACCTCTCCCTCTCTCATTCCCTCTCTACTTTTCTCTATCTCCCCTATTTCTCTTTATATCTCACTCAGTTTTATCCCTTAGACTCTAGACCTCTCTCTCACTATCTCCATCACTTTTTCTGACTCTCTCCCTTGATCTCAAGAACTCTCTCTATATCTCTCTTGTTTTCCCTCTAATTCTCTCTACCTCACTTCTCTCTCCCTCCCTCCCTCCTTCCCTCTCTACTTCTCTCCCTCTCTATCTCTCTCTACCTACGTCTCCCTATATCACTGCCTACCACTCTCTCAATTTCTCTCTACCTAACCTCTCTCTCACCTCCCTCTCTCTCCCTCTCTTCTCCCCTATCTACTCTCTATCTCACAATCCCTCTCTCTACCTACCTCTGCATCCATAAAACCTTACTACTCTCTCTCCACACCTCTCTATCTCACATTTCTCTCTCTCCCTCCCTACCTCTCCCTCTCTCATTCCCTCTCTACTTTTCTATATCTCCCCTCTCTCTCTACATCTCCTTCCATTTATACTTATCTTTATCTCCTCTCTCCCTCTCTCTACCTACCTCACCTTCCACCTTTCTTTATTTCTCTATATATCACCTCTATCTCCCTCTCTCCCTTCCTTTGTACTTATCTATATCTCCTGTCTACCTCTCTAACTAGCTCTCCATCCATCAAAAACCTACAACTCTCTCTCTATTACTCTATATCTCACCACTCATTCTATCCATCCATACCTCTCCCTCTCCTTTCCTCTCTACCTACCTCTCCATCTGTCATTCCCTAACACTCTCTATATTGCTTCTCTCCCTCCCTCCCTCATTCCCTCTCTACTTCTCTCTCTCTACCTCTCCTTACCTCTCTAATTATCTTTAGCTGGACCCTATCCCTCTCTCTCTCTCACTAGATGTCTCCCTCCCTACCTTTCCCCCACCTCTCTCTCTCTCACCCTCTTTCTCTCTCACCCTATCCTCTTTAGCTCACCATTATCTCTTTCCCTCTTTGTAACTCTCTACTTCTCTATATGTCACCATTCTCTATCTACATATCTTTATCTGACCTATCCCTCTTTATCTCTCCCTTCCTCCCCTCTCTCACCCACCCTCCCTTCTTCCCTCTATATCTATCTCTCTCTAATTCTCTCTATCTAACCTATCCCTCTCTATCCACATATCCCTCCATAACTCCCCACCAAAATTTTTCCTCTATCTCACCTCTCTCTCACCTCCCTCTCTCCCCCTCCATACCTCTCCCTCTCATTCCCTCTCTACTCTCTATCTGCCTAATCCCTCTCTACCCACCTCTACATCCTTCACTCCCTACCACTCTCTCTAAACCTCTCTATCTTGATTCTCTCCCTCCCTTATTCTCTCTCTACTTCTCTCTACCTCTCATTCTTTCTCTAATTATCTTTATCTCTCCTAGCCCTCTCTCTCTCACTAGATGTCTCTCTCCATACCTTCTCCCCTATCTATTATCTATCTCTCTTCTCCCTCCCTATACCTCTCTCTCACTCTTTCTCACTCCTCCCACACCCTCTTTCTCGCTCACACTCTCCTCTCTATCTCACCATTCTCTCTTTCCCTCTCTATAACTCTCTCCTCTATATGTCACCATTCTCTCTCTACTTATCTGTATCTCACATATCCCTCTTTACCTCTCCCTTCCTCCCCTCTCTCACCCACCCTCCCTCTTTCCCTCTATCTCTATCTATTTCTACTTCTCTCTATCTCACATATCCCTCTATCACTCCCTACCACACTCTATTTATTTCTCTCTATCTCACCTCCCTCTCTCTCCCTCCATACCTCTCCCTCCATCTATCCTTCCCTATCTACTCTTTATCTCTCATATCTCTCTACCTCTACTTCCATCTCTACTTATATTTATCTCCTCTTTCCCTCCCAACCTCTCTCTCCCTCCCCAATCCCTCACTCCCCCTCTTTCTCTCTCCCCCTATGAGGGTTGAGGGTGTAAGGTTTAGTGTTTAAGGTATAGGGTTAAGGTTATATTGTTTAGGGTTTAGGATATTAGGTATAAGTTGATGGTATATAGGGTATAGGGATGAGGGATTAGGGTTTAGGGTTTAAGGTATAGGGTAATGGATTATGGTTTAGGATATTGGGTATATAGTTAAGGGCATTGGGTTGAGGTTATTAGTGTGAACCCCTAAACTTGTAATAGCACAAAGACGACAAATATTGTTAGTGTTAGATAAAAATGCATGAAAAGATTTGAAGGATTCCCCATGAAATCCACATATTTAAGCTAAAATTAGGAAAATGAAGAACATGAAATAAGAAACTTGAACTAAATCCTATTTAAGCTAATAAAATGATGATCCCATGAGGGAATTGGTGCCAATGATGTGTTGCAATTGGCCCTTTCCCAATTCCTATGATTGCAATGTGGATTGATGAAGAAATGGTCAAATCTCCAAAGATATTTGACCATAACCTTGGTACAAATGTGAAAATGATGGGAATGTATGGATGAAAAGAAAAAAATTAGTTCTCACTTGAAGAGAGTAACTTTGCATATGATTTGTGGATGAAGATTGAGGAGAAGGGTCTCCAATTTATAGATTTCAATCTTGGAAGAATGAGCAAGATTGAGCAATGTGGGATAAAAGATAATCCAATGGCATTGTTCCACTTGTCCACATGTGATTGGATGAGGAATGTGCAAGTTTTGGCCAATGTGCCAATAAATGCAATTAGATGGCATTTCAAATTTGAGAAATGACATGTTGAAGAGGGAAAAGGAATGAAGTTAATGTCACTTGGCTCAAGGTCAAGGACATGCAAGAGGCTTTTAATACCTTGTTGGAAGGACCAAGTCCACTTGGCCTTTTTAAATTCAAAAGAGGAATATTCCCTTTTCGATGCCTTGTGAGAGAAAATAGGAGAATTAATAAATCAAAGTAATTGATTTATTGTGCAAGTTGCATTCTCTAGAGGATTTTAGGGATTTAGATTAATTTAATCAAGGATTTGATTAACTTAATGAAGAATTAGGTGATGTGACAATTTAGACTTAGATTTATGAATTAATTTAAGTCAAGAATTGAGAGGAAATGATTTATCAAATAAATGATTTGACTTATTTAATCAAGAAGGAACATGTTAGATTAAATCAAATAAGGTTTAATTTATTTAATTTTATAGGAGGAATTTAGAGATTTTAATTAAATAAAATGATTTATTTAATTAAATAGATATGCAAAGGTTAATTAAATTAATTGATTAATTTAATCATTGAAAGGGGAAGACTTAATTTAATAAATAATGATTTATTAAATTAATGGATAGAATGCAATGAAATGGTGAGAATGTGATTTAGGAGAAAATGTTGTTAGTAAATCGGGGTCAGGTGTGCCAAAATGAAAATGTACATTTTCCATGTCTACATTTTGCCCCTCTTTGAAGCGATGTACCTGTTGCATTGGTTCAAAGAATAAACCACTATGATCAAAAGTTCAAAAATTTCTTGATTTTCAGATGCCCCGCTGCTGCCCTAGTGGAAGGATATTACTTGATATTGCCCCCTCGAGAGATCGGACGAAAATTTTGATTTTTTGGATGATCTCACGAAAAAGATGACAAGGTGCCCGCTAGGGCAGAAATACCCCAGAATGCCAAAAAAATATCTTAAAATGTCGGAAAGGATGCAAAACGACTCTTAGTTGGATGAAAATAGGTTCGGGGGCCCAAAACTCTAGCTGGAAGGTCAAATTAGGTTAAAAAACCCTAATTTTGAGGCTTAAATAGACCTTGAGGGGTCATTTTCAATTCATTTTGCAATCTTAGCCTAAAGAAAAATTTCCTATTTTAGCTGTGAGTCTTCATGGAAATGGCGCAACAATAGCTTCCTAGGAACATGACGGAGAGGGTTTGGACATATCAGTGGCCAGTCTATGCAGGACCCATGGTATGTACCTCTATCTGACTTTCAATTTTATCATTTTACGTGCATTTATTAGGGTTAAGATTTTGCACAAACTATGCAGTGCCATATGACACCACGGAAAGTGTCTTATCGCAACTGCGCGGTGCTGTATTGCACCACATATGCGAAGTGCCCCATGCAGGCCAGTTTGCAATTTAGCTTTTAGTTACTCCAAAGTCCGCTGCATGTCCCTACTCCACCGTGCGAGATAGTTAGGAACCTAGGGTTTGCGTCAAACAGGACCGCATATGAAAGTGCACCGCGCGGGTCACTTTGCAACTGTTAAAAAGGTAAACTCCACCATGGCAGTGCAGTTTGGAACTTTCCAAACTACACCACACCTGGAAACAGTGCCGCACCTACCAGTTTGAGGCAGATTTTGACTTTGAAACTTTATTTTTCTGACGTGACGGCTTTCCCTGTGCAGGAGGAGCCTAGTGTACTTTATTCATGGGAGCATCGATGGTTGGTGCTTAGCAGATTAGGGGCCATGCCTAAGCTGGCCCAGGAGCATCTTGGTGCCATTGGCCTTTGGTACATTATGTATGCCCCTCCTGTTCGGGCTCACCTAGGCATGCTTACAGCTCTGGCAAAGCGATGGCATAGTGAGACCTCCTCCTTCCATCTTCCTACTGCCGAGGTCACTATCACACTCGCAAATGTATGGCGCATCCTTTGATTGCCCATTCATGGGACCTGAGTTATCTATGATCTAGATGCTAGCAAAGAGGCCTACTATGGTGTGATGCAAATGGATGTTATCGAGTTTTGCGATGGTCAAATTGACTTAGAGCTGTATTGTGACTGCGTGCACATGTACCAACTGGTCATTGCTGCTACTATCTCAGGCCTTGTGGTACCTGATCGGCAGGGCTGATATTCCTAGGATGGGGACTTGTGTGGGATCAGATGGTTCATCAGATAGAGTGTTTTGCTTGGGGGCCGGTACTATTAGCGTCCCTTTATAGAGACCTTCATGAGTTTGTGTACTTGGATAGCAGGTCCATCGGGGCAGGAGGCACCTTACTACATGTGTGGGGATGGGAGAGGATCCCAATGCTTCATCCAGACATCACACTAGTTCCTTTAGAGATAGATGATCCCCTTGTTTGGCGATACGATGGGGCATTGATGCATTTTTCTTTAACTGGCGCAGGTGGTATTCTGCACTGTCGGTGAGTTCTCGATGATATGAGAGAGTTCATCTGGAGACCGTGGATGGGTGTTGGTCCGTGGTGAGATGATGATCAACAACTCTTCTTTGCCTGATAGGATAGACTGATGTAGGGCCGAGAGCACACTATGGTCGAGAGATATCTTCTTATTAGGGTTGCCCATCAGTTCGAGGAGGTACAGGATAGGCCTGATGACCAGTATGTGTCCATTTTTGCATGTACTACTAAGGAGATAGCATGGGGCCAACCCATCCAGGTAGTCAAGGCGGTGCCCTCATTTAGGTAGTTGGTGGCCCAGCCGTGGCCACATGATCAGGGGTCAGTAGATGCTAGGGTTACTCCAGCCTATAGGGCCTGGTTCACACCTGCACTCAGGTTGACAGTTCCAGGTGCAGTCACCCCATGGCCCAAACATAGGGGGTAGGGTAGAGGATGAGGTGGGCCACCTCCTCATTAGACACCTCCCAGGGATGGGGCACAATAGTCACCTTTCCGAGTAGGGGGATACGATGGTCAGCCGATGGTAGATCCTCAGCAGGAGCCAGCAGGGCAGCTGGTAGGATAGCCAACAAGACAGCCAGCAGGACAGCTCGATCACAGAGATGTGTTGATTCAGCAGCTACAGGGGCAAGTACAGGCATTGATTGCAGAGAGAGACTAGGCACGATACGAGAGGGATTAGGAGATAGGGCGGTGGTAGTAGTTAGAGAGTGCAACATCCTCATCCCAGGCCCGATCGATCGATATTCGAGATTACAGAGAGGCCATCAGAGAGGCCGAGTACTATCGACACCATTATCAACAAGTAGTGCCCTCAGACTGCGGAGTGCCAAATTTTTCCTAGCAGATGAGGAGGTGACCAGTAGAGGCACATGGTGAGAGGCAGGATGGGGAGGGCAACAGTCAGCAGGGCCCACCCGCCTTTTGATCACAGGATAGTTTGCCCCATTTTTGATATACGGGCTATAGTATTTTGGCCTTATTATATTATGTATCCGATGGACACCTGATCCGATTTTGTATCATAACAATGATTTTTGATGATATATAGATGATTCGCCCATTTATGATATGTATGGTGCACATGTATGGTATGCAGATGTATGTTTTAGCAAATGTATGATGCTATGAGATGTTTCTGCTTTTATGCTTATGTGATGTATGTAATGGATGCATTTCTTTTTGTATATTTTTCATGCTTTATGGATGTAATGTATGATGGTGTACTGATATGCAAATGGAAATGTGTGCAAATGATGATGTATGATGTAACGTTGTTCTTAAGATCTTTAGAATAACAAATTTCTATTATCCTTCATAACTCAAGATAATGATATGATGCCATGTGTTGTAATGTTGATTTCTGTGGATGCAGGATGTATGCATGGGCGAGGTTTTGATTACTGTTATGATACTATGTTAGCATGGAAAGAAGATAGAAGAAACACAGAATTAATGAATTAGTGAGGATGGAGATGGTGATTTGCATTGCTAGGAATTGAGATTTTCAAAGGGTCAATTACATTATGTTTGATAACACACATAGGTACGATGCATCAAGGTATAAAGGACCAGGATGGCATGGTACCTAGTGTGATGAAATTTGACTCGACAATCAGATAGGAATATTCTTGCTCACACTTAAGATAGATACTTTATTCAGGGTGTAGTTCAGACATTCCAAACATCTCGAACCAAAACATAGAAAAGCAAGCTTTTATGTGTGGTCAACAAGTTACCTAAAATATCCTTCCTACAAACCAAATTAAACATGTATAACTAGGTTATTTTGCAAGTGTATCCCACAAGCATAACAACAAATAAGATAATAATCATTGCCCCATTCCTTTCTCTCTAAACCTGTTTTGTTTAGGCATCATCAAGAGGTCCTTGGAATGAGCGCAAGATAAGATAAGTCTAAACAAGACCAAGATAAAGCAAACAAACAAGCTAATGTTCTTCATACCGCTAGCCAAGGCTAAACTACTGTGAGGGGTTACCTGATGCTTATGTCCATTGCAAGAAAGCTTCATCCTAGGACATGTAGTGATCAGGGTTTGATGGGACTGATTGGGTGATAAGCTATTGATACTCCGAGTTTACCAACTTGCTTGCTTACCCACTTAGACTTTTAAGACTTTTGACGATTAGGAGCTCTCTTTAGAACCTGTTAAACTTGCTTTTGACTAACTTGCCAAAAGGGTGAAGGCGATGATTGATTTTATTATGAGTGATGATAATCGTGGGTGAAAGTGAGATGAAACGGGTGCACCATTTTGGATTTTAAGATATTTTGAGGTTGTTTTTGGTATTTTCACGTTTTAATATGAACAAACTAACCTAAAGACCTATCCTAGGGGTCTCAAGAGCTTATCCATAGATGAGCCTTGCCTACATTATATACGCAGAGACCACGTAGTTCAACAGACAATAACTGACTTTATGATAAGATGGACAAACGGATTGCCATTTTATTACTTAATGGACTGACTTAAGATGCAGACGAGATGGGCAAACGGATTGCCAATGCGACGAACGCCTAAGGAATGACTCTAACAGTCTTGGGGGATGATCAAAGATCAACCTTGCCTACGTTCAAGCTCAGAGATGACGTAGTTCAACAAGGTGAAAGACTGACAAGACTCAATAATGAATTTTTGAAGATTTTCCTTATATTTCTGCATGTTTTTGAGTTTTTTGAATGATTTGGATGAAGATCACAAGAATGTTCACGAATCTGATCCGATGTTTGTGAGAATGTGCCCCCGGTGTGATATGATAGACTACTTCGATATTGCAGGACAAACTAACCTTAGGAATACACCAAGTAGTACTATGGTGGGATATGATATGGACACCAACTTAGGCTATGGTATGGATGTGAGCAGATGGGTGGATGGATGATTTATTGAGATGCGATGGAATGAGTGAGTCGAGCAAATCTTGGTAGATGGGGGGGGTGCTTTATTTACACTTGGTGCCTGTTTGCCAGGTTTTCACCAAGGTACTTGTCCAAAGCGCCACCGAAGTGGTTTTCACTAGAGGACGAATTTTTTCTCTTTACTATTTTCAATCCTTTTTCTGATTTTTTTTATTTTTGCATTTTTTGATTTTTTTTTTGTTGTCACCAAGATGCCTATTTGCCAGGTTTTCATCAAGGTAACGATTTTTTCAGGACTTTTTTCGGTTGCTTTTGGATTTTCTATTTCTATACCCTACAAGTTCTCTAGGCATAAAACTTTTTGAGGTGAGAGCTATTCATGGGCTCCTGTAGGGGGTCACCTTCTGGTGTTGATAAGTGATATGCCCCCGATTTGTAACTTTCAGTGATGACAAAGGGTCCCAGCCAGTTGGGCTCAAACTTTCCTTTTGTATCAAGATTTGGCACATTCTTTTGGTTTTCTTTTAGCACAAGGTCACCAACTTGGAAAGTGTGTTGCCTGATATTCTTGTTGTAGCTCCATTTCAGGTGATTGTAGTAGACTTGTAGATGATTCAAGGCATCCATACACCATTCATCTTGTAATTCCAGCTCATTCAGTCTTGTGACCCTGTATTCCTCATCCATGATGAGGTTTTGCAGTGATATTCTCAGTGATGGGAGCTCGATCTCGATAGGGAGGATGGCTTCTAATCTGTAGACCAAGGAGAATGGGCTGGTGCATGTTGGTGTGTGGATGCTGGTGCAGTAGGCCCATAAGGCGGGATTTAGCTGCAAATGCCAGTCATGACCAGAGTCACTGACTATTTTCTTAAGGATGTTCAAGATGGTTTTATTTGTAGCATCTACTTGGCCATTGCCTTGTGGATAGTATGGAGTGGAAAAGCGGTGTTGGATTTTTAATTTTTCACATAAATCATGGACATCCTGATTTTTGAAGGGTGTCCCATTATCAGAGATAATGGATTGGGGAACACCATATCAGCAAATGAGGTAGTTCAGGATGAATTTGGATATCTATTTGCCCGTGATGTAGGTCATGGGAATTGCTTCGACCCACTTAGTGAAGTACTCAGTGGCAGTGATAATGAACTTATGGCCATTGGATGAGGTGGGTGAGATTTTACCAATGAGATCGAGCCCCCATTGTGAAAAGGGCCAAGGTGTAACAATGGGATGCAGTTCTTGAGCTGGTGCATGAATAAGGTCCCCATGTTGTTGGCACTATAGACACTTTCTGACAAATTCATGTGCCTCTCTCTCCATTGTCGGCCAATAGTACCCGGTTCTTAGCAACTTCTTGGCCAAGGTTATACCACTCGAATGTGAACCGCATGTGCCATTGTGTACCTTAGTTAGAGTAGTTAAGGCTTCCTTAGGTTTTAAATAATGTAGTAAGGTTCCATCGACACTTCTTCGGAAGAGAGTCTTTCCTAGGATGATGAATCATGAAGCTCTTTTGACAAACGTGCATTTTAGGTTCGGGGTGATATTAGTGGAGAGGATTCCTAACTTTAGGTAGGTGTATATGTCATGATACCAAAGATCACCAGGACCAATGAGTTCACATGCGTATTCTGACTCTGGTACCTTGAATGTGGGTATGAGAAGCTTCTCTACGAGGAATTCAAGTTTCAAAACGTTGCAAGGGATGTCTAGTAAGGATCCAATTTTCGCCATTGCATCAGCTGCTCGAAGGTGATGTCAATGAATGACTCTTTCAGGGTTTCTACCACCTTTTTGTATGGTGTGAGCTTATCATCCTTTGTTTGGTATTCCCTATTGACTTGGTTGATGATAAGTTGCGAGTCTCCATAAACTTTTAGTGCCATGATTCGCCACTATGCTGCAATCTTGAGGCCTATGGTCAAAGCCTCGTATTCTGCAATATTGTTGGTACAAGGGAATGCTAGCTTAAATGACCTGGGTATGCAGTCTCCTTGCGGGGTGATGAAGAACACACCAGCTCCTGATCCATGTTGCGTTTGGGAGCCATCAAAGTATAATTTCCAATGGTCGACTGCACCAAGGTTAAAAAGGGATTCATCTGGGAATTTTGATATAAGCGGGTTGTCTGTATAGAGGGGAGCTTCTGCTAGCTGATCTGCAATGACTTGTCCTTTTATGGCTTTTCATTCTACATACTCAATGTCATGTTCAGATAATATTATTACCCATTTAGCCATTCTGCCAATAAGCGTTGCTTTTGAAAATAGGTATTTCAGAGGGTCTATCTTGGCAATCAATTTGATTTGATGTGCTAACATATAATGTCTAAATTTCTGAGCTATAAATACCAGTGCTAGGCAAGCCTTTTCTATTGATGTGTAATTGAGCTCATGCCCTACTATTGTTTGGCTAATATAGTAAATCGCCTGCTCGGTTCCCTTTTCATCATGCTGGGTTAAAAGGGCACAAAGGGCAGCTGTTGTTGCTGAGATGTAAAGAATCAATGGTTTCCCTACAATTGGTGGCATCAACATAGGTGGTGTAAGTAGATATTCTTTAATTTTTCTGAATGCTTGCTCGCATTTTTCATCCCATCTGAATGTTACTCCCGTGTGAAGCAGGTGTGAATAGGTGATTTGTGTAACTGCTAGTTGTGCTATGAATCTCTGGATGGACTGGAGTCTACCTTACAATCCTCTGAGTTGCTTTAATGTTCTTGGCACTTCCATTTCAAGGATTGCTTTTACTTTTGCAGGGTCGACCTCTCTCCCTCTCATCGAAACTATGTATCCCAGTAGCTTTCCTGATTGTACTTTAAATACACATTTCTTTGGATTGAGTCTAACCTTGTATTGTTCTAGCCGGTCAAATATAGCACTTAGAGTTGCTACATGGTCCTATCTCTTCTTTGATTTAGCTAGTATGTCGTCCACGTAGTCTTCAATAGTTTTATGGATCATGTCATGGAAGATCAATGTCATGGCTCTTTGGTATGTTGCTCCTGCATTCTTTAGTTCGAAGGGCATTACATTCCAGCAATAAGTGCCCCAAATACTTGTAAAGGCTGTCTTGTGCTGGTCCTCCTTTGCTATCATTATCTGATTATATCCTGAGAAATCATCCATTAGGGACAACATCTCATGTCCGGCTGTCATGTCCACTATCATGTCAATGTTGGGTAGTGGAAAGTCATCCTTAGGACATGCTTTGTTTAGATCTCTGAAATCAATGTAGATGCGAATGCCCCCTTTCGGTTTTGAGACAGGTACAAGATTTGATACCCATTTTGGATAGTCAATCGGGTGTATGAAGCCAACATCCAGAAGTTTTTGTAGCTCAATTTTGACGAGCAAGGCTATTTGTGGGTGCATTTTCCTTAGCTTTTGTTTGATTGGTTTTGCTCCGGGGTAAACAGCCAAATGATGAACTACCACCTCAGGATCCAGTCCTGGAATGTCAGCATAGGTCCATGCAAAATTTACCTTTCTTACTTTTAGGAATGCTACCAATAGTTCCTGTTCTTCTTCTAGAAGAGACTCTCCGTAGAAGGTGATTTGTGGGTTTGTTTCTGTTCCCAAGTTGACTGGGTTGCACTATTCTGCCAATACTGCTGATTTCTCCTGATGTAGAGCAGTAGGGGGGACATTGAATCCTTCATCCTCGGGTGCCTCAAAGAGGTTTTCTCCATCGGATGCATCCTTTATTTTTACTATTTTGTGGTTAGAGAGTGCCACAGTGTGGTTTTCACTCAAAAACTCCAAGCTTATTCTCGATATTTTCCTTTTGCGACTGAAGGACTCAATCGTCTCCTCATAGTACGCTTGTGTATCTAGTGTGATGTTAAATCCAACCTTGTGATCCCCATATGGAACTGTATGCCTTAGTCCCATGAATTCTGAGAGTGCCTCATCATTTTCGAATGAGTCAAGAATTGGTGGTCCTCGTTGATCGTGATCGATGAGTTGGGGGTGCACTAAGGTGATTTGGTGAGTTGGTTGGTTTGACACGGTTGTGGAGGCACTTATCATCAATAATGTGGAATCTTCGAAAATCCTATGGAGACCTACTATGGTATCATCCTCGTCACTACTGGGACAATCCGTGACGTCGAAGGTGTAATTATCAAGTGGGACACCTAAGCAAACGGGTGGTCTAGGAATGGTTGTTGTTACCTAAGGAGAGGACCTGATTGCTCTTCTGGGAGTACCTCTGCCATGTATGGTTATACTCGGAGGAGTATACCCGAGGCCGAGATTTGGCATTCTTCTTTCTACCATGATGGGCTCCAACCATCCATCGTTGTTTCTTCCTAGGCTCTCGTTCCTGTTATAGCCCATGCCAAGCATCATTTGTAACCCTCTATTAGTTTCCTCCATGGGTAGGTTGGGCATGGGTCTTTCATCTTGGTATAGCATGTTTGAGATGTCCTCCTCATCTATATTCTCCCAACTAAGATCCCCCCAATGATGGAATCTAGAGGGTTCTGTTCTAATAGTGTGGACAAGTGTTTGAACTGGCTGGGGTTGTCCATGGGACCTAGGAGATTGTGGTAACTCTCCCACAACAAAAGCATTTGTCCTCATTCTATAATCACCGCATCCATTGTATTGGATCATGTTTTTAATCTCAGATATGCCAGGGATGGCGAGTGTATCTATCGCAGAAGTTGAGGTGAGATTGGCTGGGTCTATGTATGAAGTAGACGATCCTTAATCATTTTTGGGTACTTGAGGGATCTTGTAAAACTTGGCTTCCAAGTTCTTCCAATAGGCAAAAGGTTCGAGATCCCCATATATAGTGACCTCCTCATTCTGATGTGAGAACTTGATGCATTGGTGGTAGGTTGAGGCCACTGCCTTCATTCCATGTATCCACGGGCGTCCCAGTAGGATGTTGTATGGTAGGTCGAGGTTGAGGACCTAATAGGTGGTTTCCATAGTTGTCAGCCCCACTTGGATGGGGATCTTTATAGTGCCTTGAGACACTCTTTCTTGATCATCATACGCCCTTACTGTGATGCTTTTATTCTTATTGATGGAATCCTTGGCGAATCTAAATTTCTTTATAAGTTTTATGGAACAAATATTAAGGCCTACACCCCATTCTACCAGGACTCGCTTGACTTTCTTTTTGTGGATTAGGACTTGAAGGTGGAGTGCGCGGTTATGAGATGGCTATGGGGGGAAATCTTGGTCTGAAAATGTGATGAGGTTTGGGGTAACGATGTTACCCACCATAACCTAGAATTCTTCTGTGTCGAGCATGGCGGCGATGGTAGACACAACTAGTGCTTCATCAAGGATCTTTCTATGGGCGGCAGAGATTTTCAATAGTTCCATGATGGAGATTTGGGCAGGTGTTCTTTTCAACTAGTCAATGACGTTGTAATCATATGGGATGGCCTTTGTATTGGAAATGGGGGTCTTAGTAGGTGCCCCAGCAATGATGACCTTTCTACCTCGTGTGGTGACTCCACAATCATTGTTGGCTCCTTCGATATTTATGACAATGACCAACTCATCTACGCATCCGACTATCTCCTCGTATACTAGATTGGCACTAGCATATTTTGCTTGCCCTTATTATTCCCTTGATTGTTTCCTTGGTTGTTCCCTTGGTTATGGTTCAGCATCGGATTCGTGTATATCTTTAGGTCTTGGTTTTCGATCGGTTGCTTGATGTTGATGACCTTATCCTCAATGAGGTCTTGGATGATGTTCTTGAGTCTCATGCAATTGGCAGTGGTGTGTCCTTTGACTTTGTGGAAGTCACAAAGGAGGTTCTCATTATACCATGGCAGCTTGGTCATAGGTTTCGTGTACTGCTCAGAATTAGAGATTTTGATTAGGTTTTCCTTGACCAGCTTCTTCATTATGGACTCAATCAATTCACCAAGAGCTGTGATTTTCCTCTTGGGGGGAAACTTGTTGCGGGGAGGTGGTCCTCCTTGATTACCCAAATTGTTGACTTGATTGGTGGAAGGTGGTTGTGAATGTGCTACTACCGTATTAGTCTTCACATTGTTGTGATTATGATTTCGTGGTTAATGATTTTGAGTATTCTACTTAGGGGCACTGATGACCACCTTAGCGTCGACCACGCCGTCGTTTGTAATATTTCTGTTCCTTGACCATGCTCGAGGTTTATCATTATAGTTATTAGATGGGTGGTTATCCTGTGGTGGAGTGAATGTTGATGCGCCTTCTTGCGCAGTAGGGGCTCTTTCAATGTTGAGCGCCTTTGGAATCAGTTGATCATATGATGTGATGCACTGTATTTTAAAGTAAAATGCCAAGTTTTTATCGAGATTGGCTATGATGGTGCAGACTTGTTGTTCTTCTAGCATAGTCCACTTGCTTTGATTGGCCTTGGATTGCCATCTTTCCAAGAAGGATGTGAATAACTCTCCTTTTTCTTGTTTGAGTGCAGATAGTTCTTCTAAACTGACATCTGCACCCATATTGAAAGCGTAATTTTTAAGGAAAGCCTCCACTATTTCCTCGAATGTTTTAATGCTCATGGGTAGGCGAGAAAACCATTACATAGCTAGACCAGTTAGACTACAAGGGAAGAGTCGCATTAGGTACGTGTCATCATATGCGTCCTCCATGCAGTGCACCTGAAATTCCCTGATGTGGTTTTTAGGGTTACCCATTCCATTGTACTTGTCAAATTTGGGGATCTCGAATCCCTTTGGGAATGGTATCATGGTGGGACTTCTGTCAAAGGGATAAGGGCACAAGTTGCCCAGTTTCCTTGTGGTTTTTCCTGCTTGTAAGTCCAACACTTGTTGTGAAAGTAGTTTGATTTGTGTTGTGACATCCTTGCTAGGATCAGGAGGTGGAATGAATGTGTTGTGAGGTGTTTGAGTGGTGGGAGGAGTACTAGTGGGTGTTTGCTATAAGCTTTGTTGTGCGTTCAAGGCTTGTTTTTAGGCCTACATTTGTGCCAACAACGCTTGTTGTTGATCTTGCTGTTGTTGTTCCAATAACGCTTATTGTTGGTCCATCTACTATTGTTCCCATGAAGCCTGTTGTTGAGCTAGTAAAGCTTGTTGTTGGTCTAGCTGTTGTTATGCCAACAAGGCTTGTTGTTTAGCTTGTTGTTGTGCTTGAAAGTCTTGCAGGGCCTGTTGGTAAGCTTGTAGGTGGATTGCTTGCAACTGCGCTTGGTACTGTGCTTTGGCTTGGGCTTGTGCTTGGGCTTGGGCTTGAGCTTGTGCTTGACCTTGGGCTTTGGCTTGCACTTGTGCTTGAGCTTGGGCTTGTGATTGGGCTTGGGATTGAGCTTGGGCTTGCCCTTGTGCTTGAGCTTGGGCTTGGGCTTGCGCTTGTGCTTGAGCTTGGGCTTGCGCTTGTGCTTGCACTTGTGCTTGAGCTTGGGCTTGGGCTTGCTACTTTCGCTAGATTATTCTCTATTGATTGGCCTGTTGAAGGGTTTGGATTAGTGTGGTGAATGAGTTCATCGTATTGGATTTTGGTGGGATTGGTGGTGGAACGGGGATGAGACCAACTGTTGTGGTCGGCGAAGGAGTTATGGTGCTAGTTGGGATTTGGGTTGTTGGCGGGTTGGTGGAAATGCTTGGTCCTTGAGGAGGTATGCCTTGGGAGACTTGAGGACCAATAGATGCATTTACCATGGTGACAGGAATGGTTGTGATTTGTTGTGAGGACGTGGGTGAGAGAAGAGGATTTAATGTGGTGGTCGGATTGCTTGGATTGGAGAAATTTTCTATGGGTAGAGGTGGAAGACCCACTCCAAGAGGTGATGTGGATGTGAATGGAAGCAGGGGAAGGGATGATATGCCACTTTGGAAAGAGAAGGGATTGATAGCTTCTATTATTCCTAATAATCCAGCTTCTCCATGTGGTAGAGAAGTTGGCATGTTCAACTGATAGGCTAGCGAGGCATGAAATGAGGATGAACCAGTGGGATTATGAAATGTGAGTGGGACATATGGGTGCAATAGATTTTTCAGAACAAAGTTATCCGGTGTGGTGGTGATAGCTAACTCTTTATTGGTCACAAGGCGATGCTGTTGTAACTCTCGAAACATAGCACTTCCTTTGTTTCCAATTGGTGAGGTTGGGGTGATGGTTGATGTGGTGCAAGGTACTTCTTGATTGATATTTGACATCGGGGATGCATTTGGAGTAGGCACATCTGTGCTAGTGCTTGCGTCAAGGTCGGGAGGGGGCAGGACCCCTCCTCTTGCTATCGTATTTAGGTATTTAAACATAGCACTGACAATTTTGTGGTTCTTTGGATTTTGAACCATTTCCATGATTTCGGATTGTGTCATCCCCATGTCTTCATTCATGATGTCCTCTTGACGACTCTCCTCTTGAGGGTTTTGAGATGATAAGGGAGAGTTATTTGGGGGATTGCTTGATCCCGCTGGATTCACTTTGGGGTTTAACTGACCCATGTCCATAGAAGCTGATATTTCTCTGATATTATCCATGTTCTTCTTGTGTTAAGATCTTGTTTGGACCATAAAATAGGGATTTGTTTGATCCTAATCCTTTAGGTCCAAAAGAGAAGAACTAGGGAAGCCAAAAGATCAAACATGGTGGGAATGGTGATGAAATTAATGGATGATGTGAATGAAACCTTTAGGGAATTTTTGAAGATGTATGCTAAACTTGTAAGGGATTTTGAATTGATTGATTGTAATAATCTGACTAGATGCCTTAAGTCAAACAGGATTGTTGTGAAGTTGTTTTCCCTAGGAAGTTGCATTATCTTAGGGGAACTTGCACACATGGATGGATTGACTAATTGCATTAAGCCAATGTGTTTGAGAACTAATAGAATTTAAGAAGCTCTGTTATCCTAAAGAAAATTTGTCCAATGGTTGGGACTATGATGGCTAGGTGTGTTAAGCCAAGATATGGTGATGTTGATTAAGCCCTCTAAAGTTTAGCGTGATGATTGATTTCTAGAATTCGCAAAAGGTTTGATGATGAAATGAGATTTGGTTGATGGAGGAATGAATGGGAATGACAACTTTGATCTTGAACCTTATCCTAGACACGACTCTCTCTACAAAACCTCGGTATTGAAGAACATGCTAGACTTCCTATGGGAGAAAAGCAAACCTTTCAAAAAGTTCAGGATTTTGTTGACAATAAAATGCATACAATGTGGGATTATTCCTTGAAGCTCTTTTTTAAAAGTTGTATACAAGTCTTTCTCTGAATTCAAAGAGTCTCTCAAGATGCTCCTCATGAGTTTTTAGACTAATTTTCTTGAACTTTGGCTTTGGGATTTTGATCTTGTGGGAAATCATTGGGAACAACACACATGAAGTTCAATTTGTCTCTTTTTATCTTGGTTTAATGAAATTCTTTTTATCCAAGACACTTTTGCTTGCTTAGGTTTCAAACTATATGTCTAGTGTCCCACCTTCTTTCTCATTCCACAAGGTCCATTATGTGGAAATCGAGGAAAATAGGACAAAAGTTCCCTATGTTTAACCTTGTTTGAAGACAAATGACGATAGAATCCCAACACTTAGAAACCTCTAAGGATAAAATCCCTAGGGAAAGCAAGAGTGTGTGAATTTGTCAAAGGTATCTATCTCCTCAAAAGGGGTTTGAAATTCAAAGGTTTTGTGAATGTTTGTTTTGCAAATGTTTTGGAGACCAAGCAATGTATTTTCCAAGCAATCTTTTACAATCCTAGGTTGATGAGGCAATATCTTGTTGGGTTCCAACTTGGATAAATCCAGCTGCACATATCTTGTGCGAATGGCTAAATGCTTGACCACACTAGCTCCCCTCGACGACACTCATTTATTCAGGTCAACCAAGCATTAGCACCCATGAATCTCCCATGGCATACTTTCCATTTCCACAACAAGACCGCATGTATAATGTGGGGTGGCTTCAAAGGACATGACCTTTTGCACCAACAAGATAGACAAGGTATTTGGCTTTCTACAACTTTGGTTTGTAATAAGGGTACCCATTCAGAAGGCCACACGAGAGGCAAGATCAACCCATATAGAGAGTATCACCTGCTTGTCCATAGGAGCTCCTGTAATTATGAACTTTCCTCACCATTCAAATTTATATACCAGTTGGGAATAGCTTGGCATCTAGCTCATTACTAGTTTGAGTCATTCCCTTGGGGTGACTACTTTTTCCCACCAAGGTAGGCCCTCTAAAGGTACACAATAGTGAGAGAGTACATTCGTGGCTCGATCATATTTGTTTGCATGAACAAAGAGAGAACCCTCGCAATGCCTTTTTCACACACTAAACAAGTTTGTTCAATTTTAAAATGCCCAATTTGAAATGTGGAGGCAATCTTTTTTACAAGTTAATATTACCAAAATGTTTTTGATTCTCAAGATCGCAATGAAGCGCGAGAGAAGTGCATACACATTTTTGATAACATTAACTTGTGAAAAATATTGCAAGACATGGAAAACAAGGGTTCATTTTAAACCTCAAAGCAATAATGACTTCTTTTTAAGCACAAAAAATGAAGTGTAAGTTTGCCTTGTTCAATTGTTAAACCTTCAAACAAAATCTAGTATGTTGTTCCTAAGGTTCTTTTTAGCCCCTTGGCAACTTTGGAAAAACAAAATTTGATTATTCTTTTTAGAGCCCAATGAAAATTTAGTGCTGATCAAAGATTTTTTAACAAGTTTCTTGAAAAGTGTTGAAGAACACTTAAGTGTTTAAAAACACTTTACACAAAATAAACATGATATCATAAAAGAAATTTGTTTGTTCTTTTTAAAGCCCTAAAGTAAAATTAGTTTTTCTAAGGCCAAGGTTTTAACAAATTTTCTCAAGGAGTGTTAAAGAACACTTTTAGTGTTTAGGAACACTTTGGATTTGTGAAGATAACATCATGATGAACTTCTCCTTTTGCTTCCATCATGCAAAATAATAGAAAAACAGAGAGCAAAAAGTATAGCAAACCAAGTTAATGCTAAAAGGTTTAAAAATTTATTCAAATTTTAAAACCAGACTGTTCCCGTGACAGATTTTAGCAAGTGTGGTGTTGTTTAGCGAGTGTGGTGCTGCTTAAAAACATAGGTGGTGCTATATAGCCCTGCATGGTTGACTGTATGCGGTGCTCTACAGAAATAGAGACCACGGGTGCAGCGGAGTTTTACATGCAGTGGAGTTTGGAAGCGGCGGTGTTCAACAAATTTTCAAATTTGAAGCGCGGGAGGCAATTACGGTGCTATATGGTGTCGTGGGTCTCTAGGGGTGCGGTGTAATATAGCGCCACATATGCGTCCGCAATGCGTTATAGCACCGCGTGTCTGGTTTGCGGTGCAGTTTCCTGTTAGATGAACAAAAAACGTGAAAAAACTATGGAATTTTTAAAGAAAAACGTGTTAAATGTGAACCCCTAAACCTGAATTGCACAAAGACGACAAACATTGTTATGATAGATCAAAATGCAAGCAAATATTTGAAGGATTCCCCATGAAATCCACCTATTTAAGCTAAAATTAGGAAAATGAAGAACATGAAATAAGAAACTTGAACTAAATCCTATTTAAGCTAATAAAATGATGATCCAATGGGGGAATTGGTGCCAATGATGTGTTGCAATTGGCCCTTTCACAATTCCTGTGATTGCAATGTGGATTGATGAAGAAATAGTCAAATCTCCAAAGAGATTTGAGCATAACCTTGGTACAAATGTGAAAATGATGGGAATGTATGGAAGAAAAGAGCAAAATTAGTTCTCACTTGAAGAGAGTAACTTTGCATATGAGTTGTGGATGAAGATTGAGGAGAAGGGTATCCAATTTATAGATTTCAATCTTGGAAGAATGAGCAAGATTGAGCAATGTGGAATAAAAGATAATCCAATGGCATTCTGCCACTTGTCCACATGTGATTGGATGAGGAATGTGCAAGTTTTGGCCAATGTGCCAATAAATGCAATTAGGTGGCATTTCAAATTTGAGAAATGACATGTTGAAGAGGGAAAAGGAATGAAGTTAATGTCACTTGGCTCAAGGTCAAGGACATGTAAGAGGCTTTTAATGCCTTGTTGGAAGGACCAAGTCCACTTGGCCTTTTTGAATTGAAAAGAAGAATATTCCCTTTTTGATGCCTTGTGAGAGAAAATAGGAGAATTAATAAATCAAAGTAATTGATTTATTGTGCAAGTTGCATTCTCTAGAGGATTTTAGGGATTTAGATTAATTTAATCAAGGATTTGATTAACTTAATGAAGAATTAGGTGATGTGAAAATTTAGACTTAGATTTATGAATTAATTTAAGTCAAGAATTGAGAGGAAATGATTTATCAAATAAATGATTTGATTTATTTAATCAAGAAGGAACATGTTAGATTAAATCAAATAAGGTTTAATTTATTTAATTTAATAGGAGGAATTTAGAGATTTTAATTAAATAAAATGATTTATTTAATTAAACAAATATGCAAAGGTTAATTAGATTAATTGATTAATTTAATCATTGAAAGGGGAAGACTTAATTTAATAAATAATGATTTATTAAATTAATGGATAGAATGTAATGAAATGGTGAGAATGTGATTTAGGAGGAAATGTTGTTAGTAAATCGGGGTCAAGTGTGCCAAAATGAAAATGTACATTTTCCATGTCTACAATCAGGTTTAGGGTTGATGGTTTAGGTTTCAAGATTTATGTACAATTTTGAGGGTTGAGGGTTGAGGTATAATGTTCAAGGTTGATGGTATGAGGTTAATTGTATAGGGAATATGGATTAGGGTTTAGGGTGTAGGGTTTAGGGCATAAGGTATAGGGTTAAGGGTTAAGAGTGTAGGGTTTTTTGTTGAAGTATAGGGTTGAGGGATAATGTGTATGCTCTAGGGTATAAGGTTGAGGTTGTAGGGTATAGAGATGAGGCTTAAGGGTGTAGGGTTTAGGGTCTATGGTATAGGTTTGAGGGCTAGTGTTCAAGGTTGATGGTATAGGGCTAAGTGTATAGGGTTGAGGGTTGAGGGTATGGGGCTAAGTGTATAGGGTATAGGGATTAGGATTTAGAATAATGGGTATAAGGTTGAGGGTATTGGGTTTAGGATTGAGGTTTATGGTTTTAGGTTTAGTGTACAAGGTTGAATGTAGGGTTTGGGGTTTAAGGATATGGTTGGGGGATGATGTTAAAGGCTTAGGTTATAGGTTTGACAATATAGGGTATAAGGATAAGGGTTGAAGGGGTAGGCTTGAGGTATAGTACATTCAAGTTTGGGGTGTAGGGTTAAGTGTATAGGGTATAGGGGTTAGGGTTTAGGATATTGGGTATAAGGTTGAGGGTATTGGGTTTAGGGTACAAGGTTAAATGTAGGATTTCGTGTTTAATTATATGATTAAGGGTTAGGAGATAATGTTTAGGGTCTAGGGTCTAGGGTATAGGGATGAGAATTGAGGGTGTAGGGTTTATGGTTTAAGGTATAGGGTTGAAGGTATAAGGTTAAGTTTATAGGGTATAGGGATTAGGGTTTAGGATATAAGGTATAGGGTTGAGGGTATTGGGTTGAAGGTTTAAGGTTTAAGGTTAATTTTATAGATTATAGGGATTAGGGTTTAGGGGAGAGAGAGAGAGACCTGAGAGAGGGTGAAATTGAAAACTATATTACCAATTTCACTAAATTAGTAACCTAACTTGCCCTGTTTGAGAAAATAGGTCCAAGAAATGGGGTCTCTTAGTGATTTATATCACCGAGAGACCCCATTTCTCGGACCATTTTTTTCAAATAGGACAAGTTAGGTTGCCAATTTCACCAAATTGGCAAGCTAGTGGATCACCGAGAGACCCCATTTCTTGGACCCATTCTTTCAAAATCGGCCACTACATTACCAAGTTCACCGAATTGGCAAGCTAGTGGGCCCACTAGCTTGCCAATTTGGTGAAATTGGAAACATCACCAAGAGACCCCATTTCTTGGACCCATTTTTTTCAAAACAAGCCACTACATTACCGATTTCATCAAATTGGCAAGCTAGTGGGCCCACTAGCTTGCAATTTGGTGAAATTGGCAACCTAACTTGTCCGATTTGAAAAAATGGGTCCAAGAAATGGGGTCTTCCAGTGATGTACATCACCAGGAGACCCCATTTCTTGGACCCCTTTTTTCAAACAAGCCACTACATTGCCAATTTCACCGAATTGGTAAGACAGTGGGCCCGCTAGCTTGGCAATTCGATTAAATTGGCAACCTAACTTGCCTCTTTGAAAAATGGGTCCAAGAAATGGGGTCTCCCAATGATTTACATCACTGAGAGACCCCATTTCTTGGACCCAATTTTTCAAACAAGTCACTAGATTGCCAATTTCATCGAATTGGCAAGCCATTGGGTCCACTAGCTTGTCAATTCAATGAAATTAGCAACCTAACTTGCCTATTTGAAAAAATGGGTCTAAGAAATGGGGTCTCCCAGTGATTTAAATCACCAAGAGACCCCATTTCGTTTAACCATTTTTTCAAATAGGCCACTACATTCCCAATTTCACTGAATTGGAAAGCTAGGGTAGAGGGTTTAAGGGTTTGAGGGTTAAGGGTAGATAGTAAAGGATCAAGGGTAGAAGGGAGAGAGATAGGAGTGAGTGAGAGAGGTAGAGACTTGAGAGAAAGAGAGAGAGGGAGGGAGTAGGAGAGAGATAAAGGGTAGAGGGTTTAAGGGTTTAAGGGTTAAGTGTTAAGGGTTTAGGGTTAAGGGTTAAGGGTTAAGGGTAGAAGGGAGAGAGATAGAGGGAGTGACTGAGAGAGAGATACCTAAGAGAGGGAGAGGGGATAGGAGGCATATAATTGAGAGAGAGAGAGAGGGAGTGGGAGAGAGATAGAGGGTAGAGGGTTAATGGTAGAGGGTAGAGGGTTAAGGGTAGAGGGGAGAGAGATAGGATTGAGTGAGAGAGAGAGACTTGAGATAGGGAGAGGGGGTAGGAGGGAGAGACTTGAGAGAGAGAGGGATTGGATATATGGAGACTCTCCCTCATACCCCCTCTCTCTCAAGACTCTCCCTCCTACCTCATTACCCTCTCAAGCCTCTCTCACTCCCTCTATCCCTTTCCCCTCTACCCTTAACCCTAAAACCTTATCCCTTAAAAACTACACCCTTAAACCCTCTACCATCTACCCTCTACCTTCTTTTTTTCTCCCACTCACTCACTCCCTATCTCTCTCTCAAGTATGTCCCTCCTACCCCCACTCCCTTTCTCATGTTTCCTCCCACTCACTCACTCCTTTTATCTCTCTCCCCTCTACCCTTAACCCTTAACCCTTAACCCTCTACCCTCTATCCTCTACCCTCTACCCTAAAACCTCTTCCCTCTATCTCTCTCCCATTCCCTCACTCTCTCTCTCACTCCATATATCTCTCTCCCCTCTACCCTTAATCCTAAACCCTTAAACAGTCTACCCTCTACCCTTACTCCTCTACTTTCTATCTCTCTCCCACTCCCTCTACCTCTCTCTCTCTCAAGTCTCTCCCTCCTACCTTGTCTCCATCTCATAGGTATCTCTCTCTCACTCACTCCCTCTATCTATCTACTCTCTACCCTCTATCTATCTCAAACTCCCTCCCTCTCTCTTAAGTCTCTCCCTCCTGCCCTATCCCTCTCTCAAGACTCTCTCTCTCTCACCCACTCCTTCTATCTATCTCCCCTCTACCCTCTACCCTCTACCCTCTACTCTCTACCCTTAACACTCTACCCTATATCTCTCTCCCACTTCCTACCTCTCTCTCACTCACTCCCTCTATCTCTCCCGTCTACCCTTAACCCTAGACCCTAAACCCTTAACCCTTAAACCCTCTACCCTCTACCTCTCTCCCAATCCCTCCATCTCTCTCTCTCACTCATATCTCTCTCCCCTATACCCTCTACCATCAACCCTCCACCATTAACCCTTAAACCCTCTACCCTCTATGTTTTATCTCTCTCCAACTCCATCTCTCTATCTCAAATCTCTTCCTCATACCCCATCTCCCTCTCTTAGGTCTCTCTCTCTCCTAGTCAATCTATCTATCTTTCTCCCCTCTACCCTTAACCCAAACCATTAACCCTTAAACTCTCTACCATCTACCCTTAACCTTCCCTCCCTCTATCTCTCTGCCACTCCCTCCCTCTCTCTCTTTATCAAGTCTCTCCCTCTTACCCCCTCTCCCTCTCTCAAGTATCTCTCACTCTCTCACTCACTCCCTCTATCTCCCCCCCACTCCCTCCCTCCCTCCCTCTCTCTCTCTCTCAACCCTCTCCCTCGTACCCCATGTCCCTCTCTCAGGTCTCTCTCTCCTCTACCCTTAAACCTAAACCCTAAACCCTTAACCTTTAAACCATAGACCCTTAAACCCTCTACCCTCTACCCTCAACCCTTCCTCCCTCTATCTCTCTCCCGCTCCCTTCCTCTCTCTCTCTCTCTAAAGTCTCTCCCTCCTCCTTCCTCTCCCTCTCTCAAGTCTCTCACGCACTCACTCACTCACTCCTTTATCTCTCCCCCTTCTACTATAAACTCTCTACCCTATACCCTTAACTCTTAAACCCTTAACCCTCTACCCTTAACCCTAAACCCTTAACCCTTAAAATCTCTACCCTCTACCCTCTACCCTCTACACTTACCCCTCCCACCCTCTATCTCTCTCCCACTCTCTCCCTCTCTCTATCAAACCTCTTCCTCCTACCTCCTCTCCATCTC
This sequence comes from Sequoiadendron giganteum, assembly GCA_007115665.2. Taxonomy (NCBI): domain Eukaryota; kingdom Viridiplantae; phylum Streptophyta; class Pinopsida; order Cupressales; family Cupressaceae; genus Sequoiadendron; species Sequoiadendron giganteum. The sequence continues at coordinate 220,033,840 of CM021100.1, forward strand.
TTAGGTCTCCCTCTCTCTCAATGACTCCCTCTATCTCTCTCCCCTCTACCCTTAACCCTTAAACCCTCTACCCTCTATGCTTAACCCAACCTCCCTCTATCTCTCTCCCACTCTCTCCCTCTCTCTCTCTCAAGTATATCCCTCCTACCCACTCTCCCTCTCTCAAATCTCTCTCTCACTCAATCCTATCTCTCTCTCATCTACCCTCAACACTTAACCCTCTACCCTTAACTCTTAAACCCTCTACCCTCTATGCTCTATCTCTCTCACACTTCATTGCTCTCTCTCAAATCTCTCCATCATAACCTATATTCCTCTCTTAGGTATCTCTCTCTCCTATTAAATCACTCTATCTCTCTCCCCTCTACAATTAACCCTAAACCCTAAACCCCTAATCCTTAAACACTAAACCCATAAACCCTCTACCATATACCCTTTACCCTCCCTCCCTCTATCTCTCTCCCACTCCCCCCCTCTCTCTCTCTATCAAGTCTCTCCCTCTCCCAAGTCTCTCTCTCTCTCACTCACTCCCTCTATCTCTCTCCCACTCCCTCCCTCCCTCTCTCTATCTCAACCATCCCCCTCCTACCCTCTCTCCCTCTCTTAGATCTCTCTCTCTCAGTCACTCTCTTTATATCTCTCCTCTCTACCCTTCAGCTTAAAACCTGAACCCTGAATCGTTAAACACTAAACCCATAAACCCTCAACCATATACCCTTAACCCTCCCTCCCTCTATCTCTCTCCAGCTCCCTCCATCTCTCTCTCTTGATCAATTCTCTCTCTTAGCCCCTCTCCCTCTCTCAAGTCTCTCTCACTCACTCACTCCCTCTATCTCTCTCCCACTCCCTCCCTCCCTCTCACTCTCTCTCAACCCTCTCCCTCCTACCCACTCACCCTCTCTTAGGTCTCTCTCTCAGTCACTCCCTGTATCTCTCTCCTCTCTACCTTTAAGCCTAAACCCTAACCCCTTAACCTTTCCTCCCTGTATCTCTCCCCCACTCCCTTCCTCTCTCTCTCAAGTATCTCCCTCCTACCTCCTCTCCCTCTCTCAAGTCTCTCCACTCTCTCTCTCAAGTCTCTCCACTCACTCACTCCCTTTATCTCTCTCCCCTCTACTCTCTCCCCTCTAGCCTATACCCTTAAATCTTACACCCTTAACCCTTAAAATCTCTATCCTCTACCCTTAACCCTCCCTCCCTCTATCTCTCTCCCAATCTCTCCCTCTCTCTCTCAACCCTCTACCTCCTACCTTCTCTCCCTCTCTTAGGTCTCTCTCCCTTCCACACTTAACCATAAACCATAAATCCTTAACCCTTAAACCCTAAATCCTTAAACCCTCTATCCTCTAACCTCAACCCCCTTCCCTCTATATCTCTCCCATTCCCTCCATCTCTCTCTCTCAAGTCTCTCCCTCCTACCCCTATCCCTCTCTTGGGTTAAGAGTAGTGGGTTTTGGGTTTACGGGTTTAGGGTTTAAGGGTTAAGGGTTTATGGTAGAGGGTTATGAGTAGAGGGAATAGAGATACTAGTGATTGAGTGAGAGACTTGAGAGAGTGAGAGGGGGTAGGAGGGAGATAATTGAGAGAGATAGAGGCTAGATGGTTTTGGGTTTAATGGTTTCAAGTTTAAGGGCTTAGGTTTTAAGGGTTAAGGGTTAAGGGTTTAGGGTTTAGGGTTAATGGTAGAGGGGAGAGAGATAGAGGGAGTGAGTGAGAGAAATATACCATAGAGAGGGAGAGGGAGTGGGAGGGAGACTTGATAAGAGGGGGAGGGGTGGGAGGGAGAGACTTGAGAGAGGGGGAGAGGGTGGGTGGGATAGAGTTGAAAGAGAGGTAGATATGGAGAGAGAGTTATGCAGTTAGGCTGGGAGTGAGAGACTTAAGAGAGAGAGAGGGTGTGGTAGAGGGAGACCAGAGATGGAGATGGAGTTCTCTAGTTAGGGCGGGAGGGAGATACTTTGGAGAGGGAGAGGGGGTGGGAGAGAGATACTTGAGAGATAGGGGAGAGAGAACTATCTAGTTAATCTGGGAGGGAGAGAGAGGGAGAGAGATAGATAAGGAGTGGAAGATAGATATAGAGAGATAGAGATGAAGATAGACTGAGGGGGTGTGAGGGAGAATTCAAAGTGTGTGTGTGTGTGTGTGTGTTCTCTAGTTAGTGTGGGTGGTGAGACTTGAGAGAGGGGGAGGGGGTGGGAGGGAGAGACTTGAGAGAGAGGGAGGGTAGGAGGGAGAGAATTGAGAGAAGGGGAGGGGTTGGTAGGGATATAATTGAGAGAGAGGGCAGAGGTGGGAAGGATAGACCTGAGAGAGAGGGAGAGAGGGAGAGAGAGGAAGAGGCAAAGAGGGAGATATAAGGAGGGAGAGAGATATTTCCCTAGTTAGGGTGGGAGGGAGAGACTTAAGAAAGGAAAATATAGACTTGAGAGAGAAAGTTATCTAGTTAGGGTGGGAGGGAGAGACTTGAGAGAGAGAGAGTTATCTAGTTAGTGTTGGAAGGAGAGACTTGAGAGAGGGAGAGGGCGTGGCAGAGAGAGACTTGAGATATAGGGGCTAATAGGAAGAGAGAGATTCTCTAGGTAGGGTGGGAGAGACTTGAGAGAGGGAGAGGGGGTGGGAGGGAGAGAACTGAGAGAGAGAGAGAGAGAGAGGGGAGGGGGGTGTGAGAGAGATACCTTAGAGAGTTTTTGTTTTCTCTAGTTATGGTTGGGGAGATACTTGAGAAGAGGGGAAGTGGGTTGGAGGGAGAGACTTGAGAGAGAGAGAGTGTGTGTGTTCTATTGTTAGGGTGGGAGGTAGAGACCTGAGAGAGGGAGATACATGAGAGAGAGAGATAGAGGGAGTGAGAGATATACCTAAGAGAGAGAGAGGGGGGGTGGGAGGGACAAAAGGAGGGATAGACCTAAGAGAGAGGGGGAGAGAGAGGGGATTTGACCTAAATCCTAAGCCATAAACCATAAATACTAAACCCTACATACTAAACCCTAAACCAAAGAGAGAGAGATGGGGGAGGGAGAGTGTGTGTGAGAGAGATAAACACAAAGGGAAGGAGGAATGTTGGGAGATTAAGAGAGAGGGAGAGAGGGAGGGAGAGTGAGAGGGAATGAGAGAGGGAGATGTAGAGATGGAGAGAGGTAGATATAAGTATATAGGGAAGGAGAGATAGAGAGGGGGAGGAGGGAGGGAGAGAGATATAAGTAGAGAGGGGAGGAGGGTGGGATAGAGGGAGAGAGAAGTGTGATAAAGAGAATGAGAGAGAGAGAGGAGGGAGGGTGAGAGATAGGTAGAGAGGGATAGGTTAGATAGAGAGGAGTGGAGAGGGAAGGTGGTTGGGATGAAGGAAGAGAAAGAGAGAAGGGAGAGAGAGAGAGAGAGAGGTAGAGAGGGATAGGTTAGATAGATTGAAGTATATAGGGAAGGTGGGTGGGAGGAAGAAAGAGAGAGAGGGGGAGATAGATAAAATTATAGGGAAGGAGGGAAGGAGGGAGGGATGGAGAGGGAGAGATAAGCTAGATAGCTAGAAGTATAGAGGGGAGGAGAGAGTCTAAGAGAGGTCTAGAGCATAAGGGATAAAAAATGAGTGAGATAGAGAGAGAAAGATGATACAACTTGTTGATTACTGAAATTTGACATGCTAATTACTGAAATTTGACTAAGTCTAAATTTTTTGAGATCTTCCGAAAACTAGAATTTGCATTATAACTCCTAGAGATCTGAAACCACTCTCAAACATCTTTCCTATATACATGAAATATAACTTAAAGTATAATAAAGTAAATTTCCATATGTAAATTTCAACCTATACTTAAATGTTTATTTCATGTATATAGTTTCCCTAAAAGATAACAAGAAGAAAGAGACAATAAAAAGAGAAAAAAAAAATCAATGTAGACCAAAACGCGAGCACGTTATAACGCGCTCGCATTGAAATGTTTTTTTGATTTCAAAAAATAGACATTTTTTGAACTCAGAATGCGCACATTTTTTAAAATTTAAACCATAACGTGAGCGCGTTATAAAACACTCATGTTATGGCTTGGTAATGACCAATCCTAGGCTCTATCATTACCAACCCATAATGTGAGTTCATTTTACTATAATGCACTCACGTTTTTGGTATGTTGGGATGAAAAAAGTAAATTGGCCACAAATTGGCTACACCTGATTTTCTTGGACAATGGACCAAGGCATCCTTACCATATCTTTCGCCAACTCCTTCACATTTATTGATTCATTCCTTGATTGTACCTGGGCACATCACCCAATGACCTGCTCAAGCGATTTGCCTAAGGCTAGATTTAAATGGGACGACCGCTCCTCAAGTTGACACCTGGCTAACCTTATTGATTTGGAAACTTA